>JAOTQR010076162.1:0-14134 GCA_025774065.1 Solanum ossicruentum
TTGAGTCCCCAACTTTTGTATTTTAAATCCAATTAAGGACTTTCGACTTCAATTTAAATTTTATCCACCAATTTTACATGATTCCACACTCCCGCACCTTAAGTTGATTAAATTTAAAATATACTTCGATCCCAACAATTTTTCCCGAATTAGTAATTGACAGTTGAGTGATTACGGGGTCTAACATCTATCCTGCGATACACATTCGTTAATATAATCAAATCAGATCTCACGGATATCACACATGGACCATGTATCACTATCCTCACTAGAAGAGAACTTGGATACGTTAAAAGACCACAACAATTACTACACTTATTGAAAGAGACCTAGGCTATCAAAAAAGACCATGACAATCAATATACTCACTGTTAAAGACCTCGACCATCGGAAAAGAGCTTAATAATTAGTACCAGCCAATAAAGACATTCACTTATTTATTCAATAAGTTACTCTATCTAGGTGGAATAATTTTTCATTGACCTTCATCAATCAACAGAGCTCAATGTCATGACCCGAGCCTAGAACCTACTCGTAATACAACAAATAAGAAACTCCGAGACACCTCACCCAAGCCTTTTAACATTTATCAAGAATTCCATAGGTAATGAACATAAATAAAACCTAAAATAAATGGGTAAAATAGCACTAAGGGAGAATGAAACATAGAATCAATGCAACTATAATCATCTTTATCATACATGTCTAATCATACCTCTAACTTCGACTTAGCAGGGGCTAAGACATGCCCCTACCTTACCCTCAAATAAAAGTAGCAAGAGACATACAATAAAATAGTCATAAATTCTTAGTACAATACAAGATTGAAAAGGAAGTAGGATATTGTGTCTGAACTAGAGGATTCACCAAGTCTTGGTCTTTCACAATCCAAAGCTAGCTACTTGCAGAAGGAGAAGGAGTATTGGTCCCTACATGGTAATATCATGTAGGAAAAAATATGCATTAGTACTTTGAATGCACTAAGTATGTTGGATGCATTGCAACAAGGAAAATATAATGTATTATAATAAGGAATATGCATAATCATAACAAGGAAATAAGTCAAACTCTTGAAGAAGAAGTACCCATCGAATCAACCTAGGTGTAGCATCCTACTTTGCCATCAAATATCACAATGTTGAATGATCTGTATTCATAATGACTTTGGTTCCTAATAGATATGACTTGAATTTCCAGTACGCAAAGAGCACTGAGAGTAACTCTTGCTCTGTGAAAGTATAATTCTTTTGTGTGGCATTGAGGGCTTTAATAGCATAGTATATGGATGGAGTATCTTCTCTCTTCATTTTCCCAATACCACGCCAAGTGCTACCCCACTTACATCACACATGATCTCAAAGGGTTGAATCTAATCTGGCGCAACAATAATAAATGTTGAAATCAACCTCTGCTTCAACCCCTAAAATGCCTTGAGGCAGGCATCATCAAATACAAACTTAACATCTTTCTCAAGAAACTAGCACAAGGGATGTGCAATCTAGGAGAAGTCTTTTATAAACCGTTGATAGAAGCCTACATGTCCCAAGAAACTCCTCATACCTTTTACAGAGGTAGGTGGAGGCAGCTTCTCAATAACCTCAACCTTAGCCTTATCCACCTCAATACCTTTTGTGGTGATTCTATGTCCGTAGACTCTAATTTATTAAAAACCAATCTACTCCTTTTTATTTTAGAAATAAAATTGAAATCATTGGATGATTTATCCATTAGAATTCCAGTGAAATAAAAATAAAAATAATATTGATTCCTTATATTTAAATATATGTAACTTGTGAGTTTCTTCCAAATAAAATTAGTTCTTGTTCATCAATCATCGTCATTTGGCATCTCAAATCTCCATATCAAGTTAGTATTTTTGTTTTGTTCTATTCTTTTATTATGTGCCAGAAGTTTTCTTATTTTTATTTGTTCATAATAATAATTTAGTCTTTCCTGTTTGCTTGTTACAATGAAATAATTTAGGATTTATTAAATTGATGTTTAAATTTATACATACTTTTTTTCAATTTTTTAATTTTTATATCGCCAATTGAGTGTGGATTATTTATTATATTATCCGTAGTCTTCTATTATTTGATTCTAAACAACTAAGCATGCATAAGATGTAATATATAATTAACTCTTAATTACTAAGACGTGAGTAATTTTATTCAAAATTTTAAAATATTATCTAATATAAAGAGTAGATAATTATTTTTTCAATGTATAATTTTATATAATTTAACTAAAATAGTTTTTTTCCACAAAGTACACTACTAGTGGAGGCCTCAAATTTTTGGAGGCCTAAAGTAAAAGTTTCATTAATATTCTTTGAGCTATTCTTATCCTTTAAATGGTGATACCACTTAGAAAAGATCCTGCATACACCACTGTTTCTAAGCCGCATACTAGTTCAGTTAACTTTCATTTGTAAATCACATTCACAAGTGTTTTACTAGTTATTTTTGTCTTCCAAAAAAGATACATGTTCTAGCAAGTTATCTGGGGATTCCTTGATTGACACTTCTTCTACAAGTTATCCAATGTTGTCAGATAAGTTGAAAGAAGGGAATTGATGATGACTTGAAGATCATAGTTAAAAGACTGTCAGGACCACAGTCAGATCTAGACATTATCGTAATATCTAGAATGGGTGGCATTGGAAAAACAACACTCATTAAAAAAGCTTATAATGATCTTCCAATATCATTTTTACATTCTTGCTTGGGTTACTATATCACAAGAATTTTGATGTAGAAATGTATTGTTAGAAGCTTGATGTTGCATTTCAAAGCAAACAGTTATTGTCAATGCAAAGGTTTACCATGATATGAATGGGAATGAGTTAGCTAAGTAGCCCTTAGGTTTTTAAAAAAGGCCCTACGGATCAGGCCGAGACTGTTGGAATTCTTCCCTAGGTCATCAAAGATGGTTCTGTAAATGTTTCAAGGAAAAAAATCACCGAAAGCCATACCACAAAAAAAATTTATGGGCTAACATATACAAAAATGAAGAAAAAGCCTAATTCCTATTGAGTGAGCCTCTAAATGCGAAAAGAGTCCCACGGATCAAGTTGAAGCAAATGGAATTCTTCTGTCACAACCCAAAACAGATCGCAACTAAAGAAAGATAAATAAAACGGAGACAAGCTCATAAGATATAAGAAATCTCCCAAAACCTAGAGTCATGAGCATAAGAACATCTAAAATAGTACTGAAGGGTAAATACAACCATCTCAAGAGATAATACAATCCTATCTCAAAATATCTGATATACAATCTGAGCGAGAAGAAATAAAAGAGGATCCAATGATCTGCAATGACTCGGAGTCTGAGCCTCACTGCTAAGATATGGATGGTAATGATAGCACTCGGATAAAAGGACCAACTACCTTGTCCTCTACCCTTTGCACAATTTGCAGGTAGGAAACAAAGTAGGAGTACACCGAAATGTACCCAGCAGATTCAATCGACAAGGTAAGAGAAATTGAACAAGTATCTAATAACGAAGAACTCTATACCAGCATCCAAAAAGGTAATACAAAATGATAATGCATATACCATAATAATGAGCAAAAATGTCCTCAAGGACCCATGATATCGTATAACCACAATAAGAAGTATAATGCACAACTAATCATGCCAAATACCAAGGGTGTTACAACCTTGCCACTTGCTTGTGGTCAAGTAATATCAGTATGTCACAATCTTGCCACGTGCCCTGGTCTAGTAATAATATGATGTCAAAACCTTGCCACCTAATCGTCGTCAAGATATGAGAAGTATGAGTCTCACCCTTGCCTCCTGCCCCGGTCAAGGGGGTGGTTCCAACGTGAATCATAATGTCCTTGCCTTCTACTAGGGTCAAGGGATGTCACAAGTAACACATAATAGACAAAAATCAACAGTGCAACTCCATGATACATGTAGACATGTAAATAGCACCACAATAGAGACATTAAGGCAAGAAGCTCATGCAGGCCATAGGCACCCAAGGAATAGTATCAAGGGTAATCGCTAATGTACAAACCATCTTCTTACTTAGATCATCATAATCATCCGATCATCAAGAATGTCAACAATATAGGACCTAACTCATCCCAAATGTGCAAGAATATCAATGTCAACAACAGAGGACCTAACTTATCCCAAACATGTAAGAATATTAATGTCATGGACCTAACCTGTCCCAAATATGCAATTCCATCAATGATATCGGCCCTAACCCGTCCCAAATATAGACATAATAATGATACCACACGTCCTAACAATACAATTATATCAATAACACCAGACCATTGTCATGCCCTGGGAGTGTATGTAAACGACACTCAGAGACTATTGCTAGTAACTACTTGGTCTCATTACATTCATTCAATCAATAAACTCAAGACAATTAGCGGAAAACTAAGCAAAGTAATGGCACATCTCATCTAGTCTTATATTAATAATATCACTAAATAAAAAGGCTAGTAAAAGGAACTTGCTCAACAAGTCTTAGCATCAACATTTGACTTTAGTCTATGAAGCCTCTATCACTATCAAGTGGTGCCAATGATAGACCCATGTCTACCTCAAAATAAAGTAAAGATGATCAAATCTAACTCTAAAAGTAAGATGAAAATCAATGTAATGATTCCTACGAAGTGGGGAGGCTCACTAATCAGCTGAACATCTTAGACCCTCAACGATACGCCTATTGATGATCCCTAATTCATATATCTGCATCATGAAGTGATGCAATGCCAAGTTGCATCAGTACATGGAATGTATGGTATGTAAAATAGCTTAATGAAACATAAACAGATAGAATAATATGAACAACATCAACTCAGAAAGATAACCAATCAAACTATCAGATATCTATCTAAAGCAAGAATAAAGAGTAGACAAGTGACCCATAACTCAACTCAATGAAACTCAAATCAACATTAGAGTACTATCAGTGTGGGACTAATCTGGGAGTTTCTCGGACCTACAACCATCACCTATGAGCCAGTGATGAATGAAGCAATGTCGTTGCAGCATCCACCCAGCACCTTGCCAAGGTGAAAAGGCGTGGCATCTGTGGACCCATAATAACATCAAGTCCTCTTTTGGAACTAAGGAAACATCAATTTTTTACAGTCCAATCCTCACCTATGTTGACTACGTAGTTATGAGTGCGAGTGTGACTCACTCTAACTCATTTTGGTGCTCGATACTCCTCCCATGACTCAATATGCTCATAAACATCAAACATCAGGATTTCTCATCATTTAGTCTCTTTGGGACAAAGAACATCAACTCAATCTCATCAACTATCAACTTAATAGATTAGGAACATTCTTTTAAGATTAAGCTCAACCTCTTTAAGACTCCAAGGATATCAACATCAACATCAACATATTCAATTCAAGACCAGAACCACAACAACAAGCACATTTATATCATCAAGGCTCTAGACTCATCTCCTAAGTTCATTTTTGCATGCTTTCAAAAGTTAACATATAGGGTTATACAATATCTCATGAAAAGTATTCAATTCAAGAAAACAAGTTTATGATGATCATCAACGTATAAAAATACATGTAATTTAAGTAATATAGTTTTCAGGAATTTAATCAAGCTAATACTTCAAGAATCATGTATGGAGAATCATGGACTCTCAACTCATCTATGACCATCTATGGGACACATGAAAGAACAATCTCATGCTTTTAGTTAGCCTTACATACCTGGGATGAAGAATAACTCAAGCTTCTTCAAGGAATTACCCCAAATTTTGAAAATCTCAAGTTTTCTCTTCTTTCTCTCTCAAGAACTCTCACTTGGAAGCTAGGAAAAATGAATTTTGAAACCCTTAATCTGAAGAAAACGACCCTTATACACATTTTTAGGACTTAGGAGGGGTTGGGAAATGACCAAAATGCCTTTCACGAATTGAAAGAAAAAAATTCACCTCGGAATAGCCTAATTCGCGAGGCGGACTGTGCGCACACCTATGCAATTTTTGACTAGAAACTTAACACGCGTTGAAAAATTATTTTTCTATGAAAATACACATAAATCGCATTTGTCAAATTATACGTAACGTTTTATAAATCGCTTTCTGATTGATTCTTCAATCCCCTAAGAAAAATTATAAGTGTTGGTCTGCATTCCGGGTGTGTTGCGCCTCGAGCGAGCATCAACACTATTTTCGGGTTTAATTACTAAAAATTATCTTTTGACTTAGCCGCTCTAAAATTGAGTCGAGACCATTTTCTCACTCAATTTTTCATGTTGATCGCAAATTCGGTCTCGAATTTTTCATTGGTGTTTGGAAAGATGCGTTATCCACACGATTCTATTCTAGGGGGTAATTTAATAATTTTATCGGGTGTTTACAACCATACTCGTCCCAACTGGTCTCACAAGGCTCATTTAAACATATCCTATCTCAAGTTCTCGTCAATTAATCATAATTCCACTTAGTTCATCAATAGGATCAAGATTATACCACAATTTGACTCAACTGGAATCACTTTCCATCATCATTTCACCACAACACCCCAATAGCACAATTGTCCATCTAAATCTCACAATTATCATGTGACAAGATCAATAACTCCAACCCAGTCCCAAAAGGTTAGCCGAAGCTACCTTGATGCTGAAATCGCACTCGGACAAGCTTGCAATCAACTTAAGTCCTTAAATCGAGCCTCCAATTAGATCAACCACTATCAACAATAGTTACTACTCACCAAGAGCATTATTTTGATATCCATATTGGCATAGTTTAGGCTAAGGTGCAAAATAGTCAAAATTAGGACTAAAATTCGAAAGTCCCAAATCTGAAAATTGATTTCAGAATCACGTTCTACTCAGAAAATAAAGTTCATGGACGAAAATCCCACTACAATCAAGCTTAAATTGAATGAGAAATCAATGGTTAAAGTTTGGAAAACAGTCTAAAAATCCCAATTTTGGATGATTAAATTCATGAAAGCAAAGCTAAAATCTAGATAAAACTCATAGAAAATGCTTCGTTTAGTGTTAGAAACACTTACCAAACACAAATCTTCTAATACCTTTCTTCAAAATTTTCTCAAAAAGCTTAGATGTTCGAAAATGGATTAAAAATGATGTTTCACGAGTTTAAAACTATTCAAGTATAAAAAGTACTCTATGATCGCAGAGCCCATCCTACTAACGCAGAGACCTAAAGGCCTCAACTCTACGAATGCGTGATTAAGTCCACAAATACGGAGCTTAGCAAACCCACACCTCCGCGAACGCAAAGAAGAAACATGTTTGCTCCAAATATTAGCAAAATCATCAACCTAAGTCCAAATCCCCTACTCAGAATGAACCCCGAAAACTCATCCGAACTTAGAATTTCACAAACTTTATATGTATCCATACCAGAAATAGCGATCCGGACTCAAAGGATTCATCAAAAGTCACTCTCGGCATTTACCGCTATAAAACTAGTTTAAAACCAAAAATATCAAAACTATCATCGAAAACTCCAAAAAATTATGACGATACCATTTTCAGCATTACTTTTATAGGAATTGCTAGAATTATGATCTGAGCTTTCAAACTCTGAATGTTGACCAAAATTTGTCTTTGGTTCCAAAAACAACTAAAATCACAATTTTGGGCCTAAAAACCTCACTTCAACTCCAGATTCAGTCCTGCAACTTTCGTAGTCCAGTTTCGAGATTCCGAAGCTAATGGAATCGACGGATCCCCGATCCGACCTCCGAAACTCACTTTTTCAACAATTTAAGCATTCAAAAAGACCAAAACTTATATTTTTCAACTTTGAAAACTCAGAATTCTAGTTTTAACCATTTAAATAGTTCGAAGTAGGCTCAAAGCATCTTACGAAAGTATAAAATAGTAATTTTCATCGATAATGCCAAAAATGACCAACCAGGTTAAACCGGGGCGAATACTTTATGAAATGAGTGGAGTAACAGAAAATATAGCCCATTTGCGTGCATCCAGTAGGAATTGAACCTACCAATTGTTATATCTTCCCTTGGTCATCACGAACGGCTCGTAAAGTTTCTAAGAAAAAAATTACTGAAAATCACACTACCAAAAAATTCATAGGCTAACATATGAAAAATGGTGAAATCATCTAATTCCTATTTAGTAGTCCCTAAAGGAAAAAAAAAGTCCCGCAGATCAGACAAAGATTATTGAAATTCTTCCTGGGTTATTACGAATGATTATGTAATTGTTTTGAGAATAAATTCGTCAAAATCCATACAAACTAAAAAAAATTCATGGGCTAACATACACGAAAAATGATGACAATTATCTAATTCCTTTTGAGTAGCCCTTGAATGCTATAAAAAACTAACGGATCAAGTTGAGGCTATTAAAATTCTTCTTAAGTCATCACAGAATCACCAAAAATCATACCATTGAAAAATTTCTAAGCTAACACATATAGAAAGATGGAGAAAGTCGCCTAATTCGTGTTTACTTGTCCCTAAGTGCTAAGAAAAAGTCTTGCCGATAAGGGCAGACAAATGGAATTCATCCCATGTCATCATGAATGATTCTGCAGGTTTAGAGAAAACACTCCTTGGAAGTTATACCATAAAAAATTCATGGATTAACACACACATAAAATGGAGAAAATCATTAGATTCTTCAAGAAATATTTATTACTCTCTCTATGTCAAATATTTATAGCAATTTTACTACACATTTCAAATTTTAAAATTTACCTTCTCTATTTCAATTTTGATTACTTCTGGAGTTGTCTTCATCAGCCAAATCCTATTGTGTGGATAGTCATTGAGTTTGATATTTTACATCATTATATTTATTACAAAAATTATTTTTCTAATAAAGACTATTATAATATTCAATATTTGTTTTTAAATTTTAACTCTGCATTAACTAGCATTGACTCGATATTTGTTTTTTCGAGTCTCTTATTACAAGATATTTTGAATTTTTCCCCTCAATCGGTGAACAAAAATATGTTCGCTTCAATACATTAGACCTTATAGATCACTTGCCTTTCCAATGCCATCGTTGAGCTCAAAATTATGTGCATCACATGTATAAGTCGGCTACACTCTTTAAGAAAATTTTACTTAAAGATACATTTAATTAAATTATTCTTAGTAATATGCTTTGAACTCTAAATTTGGCTATTACTATTTTGTCTAGCAATAATAAGATAGTAGCCAATAGTTATATTCTTTTTAATTTGCTAAAATAAAATAATTATTGGTAATAAAAGAACACAATAAAATGAACAGAGGAAGTAAGCAATTAAAATTCAAATAAAGAAGTAAAATTTGAAATTTGTAGTTTGTTTACTAAAAAATTGCTAAAAGAAGAAATTTTTTGGGAAGATATCAATAACAAGTAAAATGCATTGAATAAATGGGATTTCCGTGTAAGAGTTCGGAGCCCAATTCCCTTTTCAACCCGCATACTATGAGGAATTTTGTTTTCCAGCTTGCTATCTTTTTCTCATATTATCAATTATAAATTGGAAATTTTTTCCAAAGGATCGCTCATGGGTAATAGGGAAGCTTAGATATTTTCCAAAGTGGTTGCCTGTCAAGACCCGCCTTTTGGACCATGATGGTGCCTATTAAATTTCACTTATAGGTAAGCCAACTACCTAACCCTAGGGTCCTGCCTGAAATACTAGTCATAAATATACTAGACATAACTGAATAAACCAATCCACTCCTCCCAAAACCTGGAAGTCAATTGCACAGAACTACAATAAACTCAACACACACTCACATACATACAATAATAACCATAATATGCATAACCAAGAATAGCATTGTCCAAGGCCAATGACCAGATATAATAGACAACCATCAACAACGAAGGAGACTGCCGAGTGTCTAGAGTTGTTGATGCTCACCAGTGTCTCCTGAAATGCTCATGAACCTTCAAATCAGTGACCGTGCCTAGTACATGGGCCTACGCTATGGGAAGATGCAGAAAGGTAAGGGTGAGTACCGGTAATAACTATCTAGAAGGCATCATCAGCCGACTGAGTGAAACACTCTAAATAGAGAAGGCTCAATTATAGAGAACTGCAATAAGTCTAGCAAATCGGAACTCAGATCATGGAGTGAGAATATCTGGAGAATCACTGAACCCTAACTGAACCAACCCAAGTGGTGTGCAATTATATCGACTGATGAAATTTGAGTACGCTTATATCACAACTGCCACCAGATTGAGGTATAGTCCGGTATATGGATGAAAGACTCAAGTATGTATACATGTATGCCGACTGGATACCCATAATCCTAGAAGGTTCACCAGCGCACAATCAAACTAATAGAATCACCATGGAACCCAATAGAATCACCATGAAACTCAACTCTCAATATCACACGATCTAGAAGTTGAGGTGTACATGGGTGTAAGGCCCTAGTGTCTACGTCTTATGCCCCCCTGAGCCCCCATAAGCACAAAAGGATACACCCAAGCACAATCAAGGCGTGTATGGGTGTGTAGATCCACGGGTAATCAACTAGGTCCCTGACCCAAAGTAACATATCATGCTAGGCCGTGACACTTGATCCTAGCACCTCAATATATAGAACGATGGGATGAAAGCCCCGTGGGAGAAAGAATCCCCCTAACATAATCAACTGGCTCCCAGACCTGTAGCAACCAGTGGGACGAATTCCCCCCTCTCCCCAAATATAATCAATAGGGTCCCAGACCCAAAATGTAGTCACTGGGGTCCCAGTCTCAAATATTAATAGGTGCTCGGACCTTGGAATTGGCATATGTGGCTCGGCATCTTAATCGTGGCCACGGAGACTACAGACCGCAGGGAACATGACCCAACTCTCGGACGTGGCCATCGGAGCTCAAAACACGAGGACCGTCATCCAAGACTCAAGGTATAGGAATAGTCACTAATTCACTAGTCTATCCAGAAATCTAGCAAGATCGTATCTCAAGGAAAGACTCGCACAACACAACTAGGCATAACTATCACCTCTGTCAGACCATAATAGGTAACCCCATGTTAGGTAAGGATAACAAACACATAATGACTGACTACTATATAGAAAAGTGTATATGTCATCAAATAATGTGGAACCATGACCAATTAAGGCCAAGTATACCACAATCCTGTCAACCACAAGTACTAAGAGTAAACATGGGTAATTACAACTATATTATAAGTATCTCGAACGATCAAGCATAGTAGGATAATATCTATACCAAAATCAGGCGACAGACATATACTCAACAAACAGCCTCCTAATAAGCAAATTTTGTAGCATCAGGCTACACATTCAATTGGATAAGAGATAGGTCAAAATACCTACCTGTCCCAGGGTATCATCTCTTATTCGGTCTTTACTCGGCCATTCCTTAAGGCATCGTATCTTGTCAGGACATGACATCTAATCTCATAATGTACCAATGTGGCTCTATGTATAGCAACTCTAGGGCAGCGTTAGTATAACCTAAGCTAAGGCCCAAGAGGACAGATAATCAGAAGTGTGTCACCTAACCTGAACCATATCATAACTCAGATAGTACAAAGGATATTGCCCAAGGCAATTATGTATCGGCCCACTGATAATGTGTCCATCTCAAAACAGGGTGCCTGTATCCGAGACTAACCCATATAGAACGCGTCTCAATTGCAAATAACCCCTAGGAAGCTTGTAGGATATAGACTACCTTTTGCTAACAGGGTCACATTCTAGTCTCTAACCTGCCCGTGGTTTGGTTGTATCAAACCTCGTATCACAGGTCACAAGGTTCCCTTAGGAGCATAATCATAATCGTACCCAAAACGTAGTATGTTTCTCCGGTCATTAGCCCGTATAACAGGTATATAATAGGTAACAGTTTTATACAAAATCCCATATGCCACAGATTGAAAAAGACTCTTGTCTAACCAGGATGCTATACCATAATCTAGTGTAATCACAAGTACTCAAAACAGATATAGATAGCTATAGATTTATCATAGATATCCCAAACAATCGAAGCCCCTCGAACCATATGTGGATACTAGAACCAGTGCACAATGCATCACGTAATCATTTGTTAGCCTAGTATATCTCAGTAGAATCAAGCCACATACACAAACAATCAAGAGTCAAGCTTAGCGTACATACCTGTCATATATTCTCAGCCCAATCCAACCCTTATTAGGCCCTTTCATAGTCTAACAATGTCAGAACTTAGCTAACGTACCTACAACTAGTACAACCATCAGTATAATAGTTACCATCCTATATCATCACAAATAAGACACATTCAGTGAAAACCAGCCATATATATGCTAAATAATTAGCAAGATCAACCTATATATAATACATCTCAGCTCGGACAATCACACGTTTGAACTTAGTCTAAGGTTTAAAGAAGCCTAGCCTACCTGGAAGGAGATTCCTCGCACTCTAGGTTAATCTGCTTAAGCTTTTCCCTTCTTGATAGCATCCAGACATTACTCAGCTATCAAAATATGAATTACAGAGTTAACACGGTCGATTCGACTATAGAATCTCAAAAATGTGTCAAATTACATTAATTGCACCTAGAATGAGGAAAAATAGGGCCCACCCAAAATCCCAAACAAATCCCAGTAAAATAATCCCCCCATACCCCTGAATCTATAGCCACAAATTGAGCCCAAAGAAGATCCTAGAAGGCTGAGAAATGGCTAAAAAATAAAGTTGCACTTCTTATCCAAAAAACCTTTCTTACAAACTTTCTCGGTCAGATTTTATAAAAATATAGCCAAATTATCATAATCCAAATATATCACAGTGTTCTTATTAGAAAATAGAACAACATAGAATCAAATTTTGCTTAATTTCGGTAAGAATTGACTGATATATCATAATGTAAAATTTTCACCCATTTCAAGAACATAATCAACTTAAATAGAAATTTTACCTTGAAATACATGTCAATATTGGAATCTACCACTTCCACGACATTCCTTGCGAAATTCTAAGTCGCATAGCTGTTTGAATTGCTAAAACTGAATCAAAAGTTATACCTAAATGAAGTTTTCCCCAAAGAGGCTTGTGACCAAGCCTTTTTAAGGATGGCCGCACTGCCTCACCAAGGCCTCTATGAACACGGGCATCTTGCCACAAACGTGCGCCTTGGCTCATGTCAAGCTTGCACGAACGCAGGCAAGGCACTATATTGACATCTTCATAAAAGACTAGGATTTGTTTTCAATTAGCAGTGGTGCATATTATGGTTGTTTCAGTAAAACGCGGGCCTTTGGAATGTCGACCATCCACGAGCGTGGAAGGTTGTCCATCTATACCAGAAATTTCAAAAACTTCCCCGAGGCATTCCTGGGCAGTCCAATGTCCATTTTATGCAAATAAATAGTGCAATAACATAGATATTGATGTTTTGGATCCAATGCTGCAGTCAAAATTTCTAACGGAGCATCCTATGAAAAAAGTGAGGGTCTGACTTCTTTCAGGCTAATGTTAGCAAAAAGGACGGAGGGGGGCAAAATGCACCCGGAGGCCCTCGCATCCAATGAGATGTCGTTTTAGGCTATTTTCAATGTTCTGGAGCTGAAAATGCCAAAAGATTCCTATTCTGAGCATGTTTAGCTGGGGTTTTATAGAAAAACACTTTTTATCTTTCAGTTGGACTTATTTTGTAACTTTTAACTTAAACTCACACCGGGACCCTCCAACCTCAGACCAACCTCAGTCCTAGCCTAATTCGGCCATCCCAAAACTAATGGAATGGTCAGAATTCCATTTCAAGGCTATTTGCTAGGACTTTATCAGAAAACTTATTTTACAGGTATAAGTTCCCGGTTGACTCAAAAACTCACATAAATCACAAATAATCAAACTAATAACCATTCAAATCAAATCACCAACGGCTAGAGGTCGCTATACACATGCTCCAATATATAAAATAACTGCAAATCATAGAAATAACCCAAAGGGTCATTACATTGCTGCTCTTTATTTGTTGGACATTAGATATTTTGTCCTAATGTCTCGCGAGCAATTTCTTGAAAATTTTAATTTGGATTTATTAGCATTTGCCAGTTGCCTTGATGATTTACAAACACTTTTTTACTACTTTTAGTATACAGTCACAATTAGAAAGGTTTTCTCGACTCATAAGGACTAGATGGTCCG
>JAOTQR010076162.1:34216-44499 GCA_025774065.1 Solanum ossicruentum
TAATAATCTTTACTTCTTGGGGAGTTTCTCCAACTGACAACCATCACTATGAGCTTTGTGATGATACAACATCTTGCCCATGCTGCTAGAGTCGTCTCATACTTTTCCGGTGTAGGGGAAGAAAAACTAGGGGAGTGGATCTATCCCAAAACTGATGTCATCTCAGAGGCAAGTGAGGAGTTGTACCTTGGTACAATCCTATCTTATGCTGGCTACATAGTTTATGAGTTCAAGTAATTAATTCTACTCTCACTCATACCGGTGCTCAATACTACTCCCAAAAATGACTTTTATATAGTTCATAACTTCAAAAAAATATGAATTCTCAAATTTTGATCTTTCGGGGACTTAGCCCAACTTTAATTTTTCTTAAGTTTTTCTCAACTTGTCTTAGATTTTTCTTTATCTGAAAATACTATTGTTACAAATGTCGCAAAACATAACTTTATTACTCAGCTACCTTTCAAGTACAAAGCTTTAAATAATTCTTAAAACTTAGCTCAAAATTGTATGAAATCATAGGCTTCTTGCTCCTCTATTCATAAAATACTCATAAAAGTACTTTTTTTTTTTGGAGTTTAAAGTAAGGTATCAAGCTTCATAGATTTTTATAGAAATGTTAGGGTTTGACTAATCTGACACTTAAACGTAGCATCTCAACTCAAGCTTCCAATGCAATAGAAGAATTTAATAATTCTCATACTTTTCTCCCAAAATGGCATAACCAAGAAAATTACTCCAAACAAAGAAATCTTGTTGTAAATTACTAACTTGACATCTGGAGAAACTACTAATTACATAAGGAAATATAATATATATAGATTTTTTTGTAGGCCTTACATACTTGAGAATCAACTTCTTGGAAGAATTGGAAAGAATTCTTGAAAGCCCTAATTACTGTTCTTGATTTTATTTACGCTTGAGTTTTCTTGGGAGCCTTTTTGAAGAATGAAGGTGTAAAATAAATGTTTAGGACTTAAATTCGACTTAAAATCAACTAGTTTAGGATAATGGTGTGTGGGAAAAGTCGAAACTACCCTTTCCCAATTAAAAGAAAAAAATAGTCTAAAAATGTACTGGTGCGTGTCACACACTAGTGTAATATGACTGGTTTCGCAAATTTTCAAACTTCGTAGAAATTTCGAAGAAAAACAAAGTGTGATTCTATGTCCCTAGCGCGTCGCAGAAGGGGTGCGGAAAGCCCACTGTTTTATAAATTTTTTAGAAAAATTTAATTTGAATCGGTCACGTTAAAGTCAAGTCGCGACCATTTTCTGACTCAGTGTTTCACACTGATTAGAAATTCGGTCTCGAATTTGCAAATGGGGCATGGGAAGACACGTTACGCGCAAGATCAATTCTAAGGTAATTTTGTCTTTTCACCAGGTGTAACATCTTTAGACATCAACTCCTATGTTCATTCTTGTAATCATTAACAAAGAGATCATGCAGGGTTTTATACAATGATTCAAATAAACAATTTAAGTAAATAATTCAAGCTTTTGATGATCAACTTAAGAATTACATAAGATAAGTAAAAATTTAGATAGAATATTCAAGGATTTAACATATAGAGCTTATTACATTCAACTATCAACTTACTATAATCAATGGGGCACATGGAAGAACAATTTCATGTTTTGGGTTAGCCTTACATACCTGGGATGACGAACAACTTAATATTCTTTAAGGAATTTACCTCAATCTTGAAATCCCCAAGCTTTCTCTTCTTTCTCTCTCAAGAATCCTCGCTTAGAAACTTGGAAAATTGGTTTTGAAACCCTTAATCCGATGAAAATGATCCTTAAACATGTCTTTGGGATTTAGGATAGGTTGGAGAATGACCAAAGTGCCCCTCTCGAATTAGAAGAATAAAATTTGATCTCGTAATACCATGTCCGCGACGCGGCTGGTGCACAGACATATGTATTTCGCGAATTTTCTCAAAATATGTCATTTTCAGGAAATTAAAATAAATCTAAGTGTAAGTCCACGCCCCGAATGCGTCACGCCCTGGGCGCGCACTCTCACTGTTTCAGGTTTAATTATGAAAAATTATTTTTTGACTCGATTGCTCTAAAATTGGGTCGAGGCCATTTCCCTACTCAATTTTTCACGCTAATCGCAAATCTGGTCTCGAATTTTCCGCTGGAGCTTGGGAAGACGCGTTATGGTCATGATTCCATTCTAAAGGTATTTCGGTAATTTCACGGGGTGTTACAAGTTAGCTTCTTTGTTTAGATATAGATGGCTGGTCTTTTTAAAAAAAAATCTTAAAGGATATAGAGTATGTCCAAGGCTTGTATATCCTCTGTTTACCTTCCTCCGTAAGGTGGATCTCATCGCCCTCCTCCCTCTCATCTTCTCTATAGCTAGCAGAATCATCAACTAGCATATCTTTTTCATAGTTCATTTCCAATAATTCACGGGTGGTATGTGTATGGTGAGCATTTCATTGAAAGATAATGTCCTCTCAGTTGTATCCCTAGTATATCCATACTGAACTGGTTCCATTTCCCCCAATTCTTCCTCCGCCATTGTTTCTTTGTCTGGTAGTATGGGAGATTTAGGGTCTCGCGATATGATCTTGGTGACATTCTTTCACTAGAAGTAAGAATGTCTAGATCTTACGAAGGGGCCTCTCAATTAAACTTTTAGCTGATCCCTCAAGTGCTAAAAAACCCCCTGTGAATTAGGCTAAGACTATTGAAATTCTTTCCCAAGTCATCACAGATGATTCTATAAAGGTTTTCGGAGAAAAAACACGAAAACCCATATTAAAAAAAATCCATAGGTGTTATATAAGAAAAATGGAGAAAAAAGTTTATTTCTTGTTGAATGGTCCCTAAATGCGCAAAAAGTGCCATGGACCATGCCAAAGCAAATGGAATTCTTCCTTTGGTCATCACGGATTGTTTATAAAGGTTTCAAGAAAAAAATCGCCGAAAATCATACCACCAAAACATTCATGGGATAATATACACAAAAAATGAAGAAGTAGCCTAGTTCTTATTTAGTGGCCCTCTAAATGCAAAAAAGTCCTGCAGATCATGCTGAGGCTATTGGAATTCTTTCCCCAATCATCATAGACGATTATGTAAAGGATTCAACAACAAGTTCATCAGAAGTCATACCACCAAAAAATTCATGGGTTAACATACGAAAAAGATGAAAATCACCTAATTCCCATTGAATGGCCCCTAAATGGTATTAAAAAAAACCACGGATCAAGCCAAGACTATTGGAATTCTTACAAGTCATCACGGATGGTTATTTCATGATTTTGGAAAAGAGAAATTATACCATCAAAAAATTCATGAGCTAACACACACGAAGAATGAATAAAATCGCCTAATTCCTGGTTAGAGTCCCCTAAGTGCTCAAAAAAGCCCCACAAATTAGAATGAATGTATTGGAATTTTTCCTTGTGTCATCACGGACCATTTTGTATAGGTTTGGAGAAAAATCTCCTCAGAAGCAATACCATCGATAAATTCATGGGTTAACACGCACAAAATATAAAAAGAATTGCTTAATTCCTTGAGGAATATTTATTACTCTCCCTATGTCAAATATTAATAGCAATTTACTACATATTTCAGATTTTTATTTTTTACTTCTTTATTTCAGTTTTAATTGCTTATGGAGCTGTCTTCCTCAGCAGATTCCCAATTGTGCTGATAGTCATTGAGTTTGATATTTTAATTATTATATTTAATAAAAATATTGGTATAATGAAAAGCTATTATAATATTCAATATATTTAGAATTCTGACTCCACATTAGCATTAACTTAATATTTGTTTTCTTGAGTCTCTTTATAGGACGTTTTTTTACTTTTTTTCCCCTCAATTTGGTGAACAAAAACATGTGTGCTTTAATGCATTAGACCTTAAGATCGCTAGTCTTTCCAATGCCATCTTTGAGCTTAAGATATGTGTATCACATGTATAAGTCTGATACTCTCTTTAAGAAAATTTTTCTAAAAGATGTATTTTATTAAATTAATCTTAGTAATGTGCATTGGATTCTAAATTTGACTATTACTATTTTATTTAGTCATAATAAGATAATTTTAAAAAATACATTATTTTTAATTTACCAAAGTAAAATATTTATTGCTAATATAAGAACAAAATAAAATAAGACGGTGGAAGTAAGCAATTAAAATTCAAATAAAGAAGTGAAATTTGAATTTTGTAGTTTGTTTACTAAATATTGCTAAAATATGAACTTTTTCTGGAAGATACCAATAACAAGTAAAACGCATTGAGTAATGCGCTTTATGTATGAGATTTAGCTCTACCTCGGAGCCCGATGCCCTTTCGAATCCACTTAATTGATGTGTTTTGCTTGTTATTTTTATCTTCCCCATAAAAGTACATATTCTAGCAAGTTATCCGGGGATTATGATAATTATGCTTAAACTTATGTTCTGCATCTCTCTTATGTGTTCGATTTTCTTATTATCTTACATCGTGTTTATGTTAAGAAGTCTTATTTAAAGTCTTTCGAGATCCTATTCACCATGTCAACGCTATGATCTACCTTGGATCATGACAACATCCGACATCTATGATACATATCCACACAGAAAAAAGGAAAAACCACGAGAACTGGAAAAAAATCAACACCTACACACAAAAATAGAAAAAAGAAGGAGAAAGAGTACTAGAAAACAGAAAGAAGAAAAATAGGCGGAGTTCGAGGTTTACTTTTGTGGCTTGAGTTTATGCTTCTCTATTGTCGTCTTTTTTTCTCATGAATTAATTTTCACAATAAGTAATATTTAATCTTTTTTGTATAATTTTATGTCATGATTGTGCTGGACTTGATTTCAATATGTGAAATTGTTCAAATTTTATACATGCTTAATCCGTTAATATTTTTTTATGTTATGATGTGAATTATGTTGAGATTTTTTTATCGTCATTAAATTTTGATTGAAATATATACACGACATAACTATTTCTTGATCCTTTAAAAGTCCAATTCTTTTTAATTCATTTTTATCATTGTCATATTGTGATGTGTGGACAGGGGCAGACCTAGAGTGGGGGAAGAACCCCCTCTACAAAAAATTACACCTCATATATAAGGTAAATTTTCTATAATTTTATCACGCCCCGATTTCATACCCTAGGTGTGGCCGGCACCTAGAATCATTTCTAGTCCAGAGCGAATCACTTGGCCTGGTTACTATACTCAGCGGAAAACTCAAATAATAAAGGAAAGATTTCAATATAATAAGGTCAGAATACTAAAATATTTTAATAAACTAAATAATAAAAATGTCTCAACAACAACTTAAGAGAAGATCTATAACTCTTAACATACAGTTCATGGAACCTCTAACTAGAATAATATGACCAACTACTAAAAATAAATGCTAAGAAAGAAAGCATAGACAATGACTCCAAAGCCTCTAGCTTATAAGAGTCCTCACCAATAGCTAGATAGAAATATTGGTCCTCAACAGAGCATCTGCTGATGGACTCTGTCACCTGTATCTGCATCATAAAATGATGCAGGTTCAAAGGACATCAGTATGTGGAATGTACAATATCTAAAATGGCCAGAACGGAAACTCAGGATAAGGCACTATACTCAAAGTAACTAAAACAATATAGTATATGCTGAAAATAGAACATATGTTGAAAGTTTATATATAATAAAACTAGCTTGCTTTAACATGGGAAGTTTCTCTAACCGACTCCACACTATGAGCTTCGTGATGATACAACGTCTTGCCCACGCTACCAGAGCCATCCCATACTTTGCCAGGGTAAGGAACCAAAACTAAGGGAATGGATCCATCCCAAGACTTGGTCATCTCAGTGGTAATAAGGAGTTGTACTTTTGGTGCAATCCTATCCTACACTGATACTCTCACTCATATCGGTACTCAATACTACTCCCAAAATAGCTTTTATAATGCTCATAACTTAAGAGTAAGGGTTCTCAAAATGTTTCTTTGATCTTTTGGGACTTAGCCCAACTTAGCTTTTCTTAAACTTTTCTCAACTTGTCTCTTTTCTGTGACCGAAAATAGTATCATTAAAAGTGTCTCAAAAACTCAATTGTATTACTCAGCTATCTTGCAACTACAGAGCTTTAAGTACTCCTTAAACTTAACTCAAACTGTGAACATTATAGCTTTTCATGAAATAGATATAGGGTTCTCATGAATATAATAATAACTGAAAATCTTGCCCCAATAGATTAATTAAATGCTAAAATCAGTAAAAGACATGATTTATATCAAGAAGAATGCATGAACAACTATTTTGATGACATTAACTAGTAATGGATGAAACTTTGATCTCCACTTATAGTAATGCTCTTGGATAGAATTTAATAGTTATAGATATCAAAATAGTAGTAGGATAACTTTTGGAGGGCCTTACATACCTGAGGAATTAGTTTCTTGGAAGAATTGAAGAGAATCCTTAAAAGCCCTAGCTTGGCCTCTTGAATCTATGTTATAAGTTCTTCTAAGGTTTTGAAGTTAATGATAGGAAGTAGTACGTTCTAGGGGCTTAATTAGGTAAAAACTGACATAGTTAGGCTCAAAAGGGTAAGAAAAGTCAAAAATAACACTCTTTAAAATTGCTAGTAGGGTCAACTATGAGACCCTCTACAACCCGTAGAAGCTTCTACGGATAGTAGGGGACCTTTTATAGTCTTTTGGATAATTTTTTGGGTCTTTGAAACTTTCTACGAGAACTCTGTTACGACTTATAGAGGGTTCTGTCCCGTAGATGGGTCCGTGATGCTTGGGGCTGAAATTGGTGTTTTCTTACTTTTTCCATGAGATACTGATACGGGTCGTACTACGACTTATGACCTGTAACTGGGTCTGCGTCTTGTAGTGAAACTTTGCACTGGCAGCCCTCAGTAAAACAGTCATAACTTTTGATTCCGAACACCAAATGAGGTAAAACCACTTGCATTGGAAAGCTAACTCAAAGGGATTTCATATGGTATGTCGTAGGGCTTCTACGGCGTTGTGTGGTAAGAGTTATGGTCATTTAAAATTTACCCTTTCATAATCTAAATCTAGAAACTCATTTTATAGGAAAGTTTTGAATCCGACTAAGTACTAGAGGTCTGTTATGACCCTAATACACTTCCCACATATAAGAGTAAGGCTTGAAACATAGGTACTTATGAGGATAGATTTATAGAGTATCACAATATCTCCCCCTTGGAATCATTCGTCCTCGAATGAAGGTGAAACCGGGGAAATATATGCAAGCTTGCTACTCAAGAACTAGTTTATCAACAAGAAACTATCCAGATATCATACTACTCATATTTATGGATGTATCCCAACTCAACAATAGGGATAAGGATTATTACCTTTATGCTTGTCATCGGAAGGCATGAATAGGTGAGGATACCCAGCTTTCATATCTACCTCAGCTTCCCAAGTGGTTTCCTCGATGAACTGGTTCCTCCATTATACTTTAACAGAAGCAATCTCCTTAGTTCTCAACTTACAAGCTTGTAGATCTAGTATCTAAACTGGGATCTCTTCACATATTAAGCTATTTTTTACTCCAATACTCTCTAAAGGCACAACCAGTGTAGGGTCTCCCAAACACTTATTAAGCATAGAAATGTGGAATATTAGATAAATAGCAACTAACTCTGGTGGCAATTCTAACTCATATGCCACATTACCAATCCTCTTAATAATTTGGTATGGGCCAATATATCGTGGATCAAGCTTCCCTTTTTTTGCTGAATCTCATAACTCCCTTTATCGATGACACCTTCAGGTACACCCAATCATCTACCTCAAATTCCAAATCCATCCTTCTAACATTAGTATAAGACTTTTGTCGACTTTGGGCTATCTTTAGTCTTTCTTGAATTACTTTTACTTTATCCATAGCCTGTTAGACTAAATCAGGTCCTACCAATCCTACCTCACCAACTTTAAACCACCCAATAGGTGATCTACACCTCCTACCATAAAGGGCCTCATATGGTTTCATTTGTATGCTAGCCAGGAAACTATTATTATAGGAAAACTCAATCAAGGGTAAGTGATCATCCCAGTTGTCTTTGAAGTCTATATCACATGCCCTCAATATATACTCAAGAGTTTGTTTGGTCTGCTCTGCTTGACCGTCTGTATGGGGATGGAAGGTTGTACTAAGATTCACCTTTGTACCAAGTCCTTTCTAAAAGGACTTCCAAAATTATACTATGAACTAGGCTCCTCTGTCTGAAAAATAATGGATATGAGGACCCCCTGCAATCTAAGAATCCCTTTAATGTAAATCCTGTCATAGTCCTCAGTTGTATCAGTCGTCTTGACTAGTAGAAAGTCGTAGAAAGTGAGTCGACTTGGTCATTCAGTCTACTATTACCCATATTGAGTCATGATATCTACGGGATCATGGTAAGCCTATTATGAAGTCCATGTTAGTCATCTTTCACTTCCACTCTGGAATCTCAATATTCTGGGCCATACCATAAGGCCTTTGGTGCTCTACCTTAACTTGCTGACAATTTGGGCATCTGGAGATGAACTCTACAATGTCCTTCTTCATGCTACCCCACCAATAAACCTCTCATAAATCCTTGTACATTTTCGTTGCACCTGGGTTATTAGAGTATCTGGCATTATGAGTCTCAGCTAGAATCTTATCTCTAAGGACATCAACACTTGGTACACACAATCTGCGTTGGTATGTCAGGATCCCATCTCCCCCTTTTGCAAATACTAATACTTTTTGCTTCTGAGCATCTTTTTTCAACTGAAGGAGAATAGGATCCCAGTCTTTCTTTTCTTTCACCTCTATCACCAAGGATAACTCTACTCCATTTTTGATAATGGCACCACCCTCATCAGAATCTTCAAGCGAACCCCCAACCGTGCTAGCCTGTGCACTTCCTTAGCTAGTTCATTCTTTCCATCCTCAATGTGTGCAGTGCTCCCTATGGTCAACCTTCTAAGAGCATCAACAACTACACTAGCTTTACCTGGGTGATAGAGGATGCTCATGTCATAATTTTTCAACAGCTCCAACCATCTTCTCTGCCTCAAGTTCAGCTCCTTTTGGTTGAACACATATTGCAAGATTGTGTGGTTTGTAAATACATCTACATGCCTACCTTGAAGATAATGTCTCTAGATTTTGAGAGCAAACTCCACAGCAACAACCTCAAGATCATGAGTTAAGTACTTCTTTTCATGAGTCTTAAGTTGTCTAGAGGCATATAGCCTCTCTGCATCAATACACATCCCAACACAACTCTGGAAGCATCATAATATATAACAAATCCATCAGCTCCCTTGGGTAGGGATCGGACTGCAGTTGTGTTAAGCTAGTTTTCAACTCTTAGAAACTCTTCTCACAAGCTTCAGACTATACAAACTTAACCTTTTTCTGAGTTAGCTTAGTCAAGGGAGCTAAGATAGAACAAAATCCCTCTACAAAGTGCCTCTAGTAACCTGCCAAACCCAAGAAACTCCTTATCTCAGTTGGAGTTGTGGGCCTTGGCCAATTCTTTACTTCCTCAATCTTTTGGGAATCAACTTTGATGCCTTCGCCAAAACAATATAACCCAAAAACGCCATGGATGCTAACCAAAACTCATATTTGGAAATTTTGGCATACACTTGTTGGTGCTTAAGGGTCTGAAGGATAACTATAAGATGGTCCGCATACTCCTCCTCATTAAGAAAGTAGGTTAGAATGTCATCTATGAACACAATGACGAACATACCTAGGTATGGCCTCAAAACCTTATTCATAAGATCCATGACGGTCGTTGGTGCATTCGTCAGTCCAAATGACATAACCAAGAACTCATAATGACCATAGTTGGTTCTGAAAGTTGTCTTAGGGATGTCGCTTTCTCTAACTTTAAGATGATGGTACTTAGATCTGAGGTCCATTGGAAAAACAAATAGCACCTTGGAGCTGGTCAAATAGGTCATCAACTCTGGGAAGAGGATACTTATTCTTTATGGTGACCTTATTTAACAGCTGATAATCTATGCACATTCTAAGAGAACCATCCTTTTTTTGCACGAAAAAGACTAGAGCACCCCAAGGTGAGATGCTTGGTCTAATGAAGCCCTTATCTAGGAGGTCTCTTAGTTGTATTTTCAGCTCTTTTAGTTTTGAAGGAGCCATACGATACAGAGGAATATATATGAGTTCAGTATACCACAGTCTATCTCCCTATCAAGAGGGACTCTAGGCAGATCATAAGGAAAGACTTCTGGGAACTCATTCACGACTGGAACAGACTGGAGAGAT
>JAOTQR010076183.1:0-12997 GCA_025774065.1 Solanum ossicruentum
AAATTATGATGTCTTTGGGCCCCCTTTTAATATCCTACTTGGGCTAAACATATAGTCCATTTATGATGCTAAAATTTGGGCTGAAGTTACACCCTTAACACAGACTTATACATAATCGGACTTGTACAAATTCGACGTCGGGCCTCATCTCTGTTTAACTAGCAAATTTAAGCTAAGCAAGTAGGTGACTTACCTACTAGATTATTAAGTCATACAAGCACCTCAATTCTTTCACCTTTTTTTTAGGGTTGTGATCTCCTCAATTTAACACAAAACATGTATACACTCGACCCTCTTAAGCATTAGATGTACATATCGCCCATTAACACGAGATTCAAGCACTTTTAAGAATTGGCGCTACTTTGACCAAACCATATCATGTTTTATTTACATATTATTAGTACATGTAAAATGTGGGGTGTTATAGTGATAGCTTATGCATCAAGGCAATTAAAAGTGCATGAGCATAATTACCCGACTCGTGACCTTGAGTTAGCGGCAGTGGTTTTTGCCTTGAAAATTTGGAGGCATTATTTGTACGGGATACATGTTGATGTTTTTACCGATCATAGGAATTACAATATGTGTTCACTCAAAGGGACCTTAACTTGAGACAAAGGAGATGGTTGGAACTTTTAAAGGATTACAACATGAGTGTTCTATATCACCCCGACAAGGCAAATATGGTAGCCGATGCTCTTAGTAGGCTTTCTATGGGAAGCGTGGCTCATGTTGAGGAGGAGAAGAAGAAGTTGGCAAGGGATGTCCACTGTGTGGCTAGATTTGGTGTTTGAGTGGCTGATTCAAATGATGCTAGTATACATGTTCAAAATAGTGCCGATCCTCGGTGGTTGTTGATGTGAAGACTAAGCAAGATATAGATCCATCCTTGGTTGAATTAAATAGGTTGGTTGCTGAAAAAAATATCGAGGTTTTCTCCCAAAGGGGAGATAGTGTACCTCAGTATCAAGATCGGTTATGTGTTCTGGATATGGATGATCTTAGAAGGGTGATCATGAGTGAAGCCCATAATTCTCATTATTCTATTCACCCGAGGTTCGCTAAAATGTATCGAAATTTGAAGGAGGTGTATTGGTGACATGGTATGAAGAATGACATAGCAAAGTTTGCATTCGAATGCCCAAATTGTCGACAAGTGAAGGTGGAGCACTAAAGACCTGGAGGGTTAGCTCAAGACATTGACATCTCTACTTAGAAGTGAGAAGATATAAATATTGGACTTTGTAGTTAAATTTGCTCAGACTTAGAAACAATTTGACTCTATTTAGGTTATATGGATAGGATGACCAAGTCGGCATATTTTCTACCGATTAAGACTACTTTTGGTGCCAAAAATTATGTAAAGTTGTACATCTGGGAATTGGTGAGGTTGCACAGTGTGCCTGGGTCTATCATATCGGATAGGGGTACACAATTTACTTCACACTTTTAGGGGTCGTTTCAAAAGGGACTTGGTACTAAGGTCAAGTTGAGCACTGCCATTCATCCCCAAACCGATGGACAAGCCGAGAGGACAATTCAAACCTTGGAGGATATGTTGAGGCTTGTATGTTGGATTTCAAGGGCAATTGGGATGACCTTCTTCCACTTATCGAGTTCACTTATAAATAATAGATTCTGTGCAAGCATTGGTATAGTACCGTTTAAGGCTTTGTATGGTAAAAGGTGTAGGTCTCCGGTGGGGTGGTTTGAGTTAGGGGAGATGGCTTTGATTGGCCCGGACGTGGTGATGGATGTTATGGAGAAAGTGAAGTTGATTAGAGAGAGATTGAAGGCAGCCCAAAGTCGCAAAAAATCCTACTCGGATACTAGAAAGAGGGACCTTGAATTCCAAGTTAGGGATCGGGTGTTTGTGAAAGTCTCACTTATGAAGGGAGTGATGTGTTTTGGCAAAAAGGGGAAGCTAAGTCCTCGGTATAAAGGCCCTTATGAAGTTATTGAGTGGATTGGGAATGTGGCGTATAGGGTGGACTTACCCCCGGATTTGAGTTCTATTCACCCAGTCTTCCATGTGTCCTTGTTGAGAAAGATGGTTGGTGATCCTATCACTATTGTGCCTTTGGAGGATATTGAAGTTGGGGAGAACTTGTCTTATGAGGAAGTGCCGGTAGAGATTTTGGATAGAAAAGTGAAATGACTTCGTAACAAGGATGTGGCATCGTTGCTTTGGAGGAACCAATCTGTGGAGAGTGCTATATGGGAGGCGGAGTTGGACATGATGAAGCGATATCCCCATCTTTTCCAATCCACTCAAGCCTAAGGTATTAGGTTCTTCCTTATCTAATTGGTCCCTGTTCTTTCACTCTTGAGTCTCATGGCATGGCATGCTTACATGTGTATTAAAATGTTTTTTAAGATGTTTTAAATGATTTCATTACGTTTTGGCACTAGTTTTAATGACTTTATGATTTTTAAATGGTGAACTATGTATGATATCTTGTGTTTGGAGGTTTGATATTCTAATTCAATACTTTCAAGCCTTGTTCTTCCATATTCAAAGACGAATGTTCCAAAGGGGAGGATGATGTAAGGACCCAGATTTTTGTATAGCTTTAGTGACGTTTGAGATTTGGTTTAGAAAAGTTTTGGGCCAAGGTGACACCTTATGGAACGTCTAAGCTCGATCTAAGTTCACTTTCAAGACTTTAATTCAAGCTTATTTATATTATTTAAGGCCATCATGGGTCTCCTAGATCAAGTCAAGTTCAAAGGAATTGCATTAACTAAGGTTTTCATAAGTACTGATAGAAGGGTCAACTTTAAATGGGCATATCTCTTAGCACAAAAGAAATTGGGTTCCCCCAAAAACTATCAAATTAAAGTCTTTGAATTAGCTTTCCAACGCACTGAGTTTCACCACATTTAGCGTTCGTATGACAAAGTTATGCCCGTTTTAGTAAAGCTCTCCTGTCCTATGTTGTCACCATTTCCCTAAGGCAAGCCACACGGGCACCGAAACGAACTGTGTGGCATCCCACGAACCATTGGGATGTCCTTGGGCCTGAAATGACCAATTTTTGGCCAAGTAATGTGCCACAACCAGCCACATGAACAGCGTGGTGTGGTATGGGCCGTGAGGCCCTCCGTGAGGCTTTCGGAGTGAAAATTTTTCTAAGTGTTGAGCCAAGTTCTAATTTCTAGATTTTTTCCTAAGTGTAGTCTCACGGGCACTCTGCATGGACCATGGAGTGCCGCACGACCCATGTAACCTCAATCAAGGTGCCTCCGGCCAAAAATTCTATCAGATTCATTAATAGTAATTTTGTAAATCTGGTTATTTCTATTGGTCTTTTCGGGATTCCTCTGCCATTCAATGGATATATAAAGACCTAAAACTTTTTTCAAACATTCAAAAAACTTACTCCTCTTATTTTAAACTCTCTCAAAACAACTCTCAAAAGAACTCTTGGGGATTTCAACATTTGGAGCTAGGGAATTCAATTCTCTTCAAATTCTTTGGAGATTTCATCATCTTGGTAAAGGTATGTGGGTTTTGATTCTTGGTTACTTCCAATCAAGGAGACTCAAGCTATTTTTAAGAAATCTACATGAGTTTTGCAAACTTTAATTTGTGGTTTTAAAATATTTTGATTTCTTAAATTCCAACAATGAATGGGTTATGTTTATCTATGACTTTAAAGATGAATTAAGCTTTGAAATATTGAAATACATAGTTATTAAGAATATTTGAATATGCATAGTCCTTAAATGTTTGAATCTAAACCTAAGTGATTATATTTTGATTTCAAATATGGATTTAACTAAGTTTTCACTTGAATTTCTTATAATATTGATAGTTTTAGATTGAATCTCAATTACCCATGTCATTCTTACATCATCCATAGTATATGCATTCATCTTCATCAGAAATTATGGAAATTATGTTATGGGTTAAGTCCAATTACGTTCTATGATATGATGTTGATAAGATATTCATTATGACAATATTGTGATAGCATATCTGTCGATTGATTATGGCTCTTTAAGCTTTTTGGGTGCTTGTACTATTTTGTATACGAATGGACTATTCCTATGCATGAGTATTATGACTATGGAAAGTATGATTTTGGCATTTGAGCCCATGTATAAACTATTATGAATGATGTTTGGCTTCAAGCCCAATTGCGCATTGAAATATTTTGGCAAGACTTGTATCTCTTTGAAAGCATGTATAACTATGTATATCATAAGTATTCTTGTGGGATAATGACTTAGTGCCAATGGAATGAGGGTTTCACTTTCTTTTCTCAAACTATGTGCCTACCATAGGTTTCCTTTTCAAAATGGAAGGCCCGTAATGAAAGATGCCTCCGAAATTGGGTTGTCCATGAGGAAAAGAAATGATATTATATGATACATTTTGAAACACCCCAAAAATGTACTTCAGAAATGCCCATAATCGTAATTTTTATATATCCAAAATTTGTGTGTGATATCAAAAGTTCAATTTCATATTCTTGATTAGGGGGCAAAATCGAGTGGGGAATGGGTATAACCCAAATTTTAGATGACCCATAGCGAAAAATAAATTTCACAAATTTTCAACTTCTAGTGGCATTCGTGACCAGGCCGCAATGCGGAGTTGGCACGGACCAGTGTTAATTCTTCCTCTGCAATGGGTCCGTGTTGCGGATTAGACGCGGACCAATACAGGTTTTTCTTTAATTTTTTTGTGTCAGCTAAGGGGATTGGGGTCATAGCCCCATGCTCACTTATGTGTAAAAACACCCATACTTAACCATTTTTCAACTATATCACTCAAGACCCTCTCAAAAACCTCTCCGAGACTTAACCAAATATCTCATTCAAAGTTCAAGGATTTCAAGCTTAAATTTGGACCACGAAGATTCCCTTCAAGCTCAACTCAAGAAAATCCAAGTTTGAGGTATGTGGGTTTTATCCATTAGGTCCTTTCGCCCATGGAGCCCAATGTTCCTTTTTATGAAAATTAGATGTTTTCAAGTTGTATTATCTATGGGTATCTCTTATTATGGATTATAAATATAAATTGTGTTGGGGTTTTATGAAATGTTGATTGATTATGCATGACTATCTATTTCAAGCTTATACCACGAATTGGTTTTGTCTATTGAGATTATGTATGTTTTGAGCGATGAAACTATGATCTATTATGATTTTTTATGATGGATTTCAAGGTACCCAACATGAGGGTTTTACTACGTGTTGGTGGGTTGATTTGCATTATATTTTCTCATCCTGCTTCACTCTTTAATTGCAAGATTTGGACAAGTGTCATGAATCCACCATGTGTTTGATAAAATGTCAAGTTATGAATTCTCAAGTTATTAATGGTCTATCACATGATTTACAAGTCAAGTGACTTCATGATTTTTAAGGGCTTTCAAAGATGTACCTAATTCATGAAATTATCTATGACTATCAAGATTTTTACCTCTTGTGAGTCATTCATGTTAAAGCAAGGGTTCATGTAGTATTATTATTACTCTCATGTCTTAAGTTAGGCTCACCATTAGATGTCAAGCATGTTTAAGAGCTACTTATGTCATGTTTCCATGTTTCTTATAAGTTGTTAAAGTTATGATTATTTCAAGTATTCCGTGGGATTAGACTTAGCACCGATTGAGTACTTTAGATGGGGGCTCAACTCAAGGGGGTCCTTATATAAAGTCTCTAGTCTCTAAACTATGTGCCAACATAGCATTATCTTTTACCTTTGCTATACTAGCGGATCCATTTAGTGCACTTTATCATGAAATTCACTCCGAAATAGGACGGGTTCCCGTAAGGAGGGTTACTTCTCCGAAATGGGACGGGTTCCCATAATGTGAAGCATGGTTTACCTTGACAAGCAGATCACAGCTTTACCGATGAGGGGTAATCATTGGGATTTCAAGTTGTAGCTCACTTGGTCTTACTTTTGTCGGTTAGGGTCTCTTCCCACACATGTATTATGTTCTATATATGTTGAATAATTTACAAGCATGTTTTATTTCAAGCATTATCATGCATGCCATATTGAGATTACACTTATGTATTGCTTATTATTATACATTTTGTCTATATTGCCTTATATCTTGTTGCATTGCGTCCTACAAACTTAGTACATTCAAACGTAGTAACACATAATCTATGCCTACACGATAGTACCATGTAGGGATCGGAGCACCATTTGATCATCCTCCACGTGGCTAGTACGATCCTTTGAAGCAAGCTTTGGTGAGTCCTCAATTCCAAGGACACTATCTTTATGACTCTTGTTATTTTAAGACTTCTTTATGTCGAACATTTGTTAATATGAGGGTGAGCCAGGAGAGTGTCTTGGCCCCCACTCAATTCCAAGTTAGAGGTGTTGTAAGATATTATGATGTACCTATGCTATGAGCTTGACTCTTTATACTTTTATGATTATCAAAGACTTCCCTAAGTCCCACTTCCCTTTATTTATATCTCGCATGTGTGATTGATATGCTAAAAGGCTTGTTTAGGGACCCTTCGAGTTCCCCATTCGCCATATCACGTCTAGGCCCTAGGCTTGGGTTGTGACACTTTTTATGTGAAAGTCCTATTCGAAATGGGAGACCCGTAAGGAAGTTTGCTTCATACGAAATGAGAGGTACGTAAGGTGAAGCATGGTTTACCCTTGGCAAGTAGACCACCTTTTTACCGATGAGGGGTAATCATCAGGATTCTAAGTAGTAGCTCGCTTGGTCTTACTTATGTCGATTGAGGTCACATCCCCACTATATATATGTGACCATCATTTGTATTTCATGCATCATGAATTTCATACCATCTTTTTATATTACATCCTTTGATATACAAATCTTTCTATATTATGTGCCCTCGTCATCTAACATTGAAAGTGCAGGTTTTAGTAAGTCACATGTATTACATCATGCATAGTTAGTACAACCAAATGTACTAACCATATTCTTGCCTATATGATTTCACCATGTAGGGACCAAGGACTTTGAACATCCACCGTTCAACGCTTAGCTCAGATTCGAAGTTTACTTGTAGTGGTAAGTCCTATCTTCCAAGGACGATCCATCATATTTCTACGGATGACTCTGTCATTTCTTTTTGTACTTGAGGGTGAGCCCGGGGAATGTCTTGGCCCCTGACCTATCTATGTAGAGGCATTGTTGGACACTTTTTAAACTTTCTCATGTTATACATTATGTGTTTCGATGAAAGTCTACGTTATGTATTGACTATCTTTAACTGTCGTTATGGGAGTTAGTTATGAGACTTATGGTTTGATTTTATGTTTGATGGAAAGACCCTAAGTTCCGAATTGCCCTCATAGCGTGAGCCATACGTACCACCCCTTAGTCTTTATGTGCTATGTAGTATGTGAATTCATGTTAATCCCTTTCCCTATGATACCCCCATAACATAAGTCCTACTTCCCCGTCCCCTAGAACTATGTGTTTATATTAACTGAGCTTCCGAACCAATGATGTGAGCTTTGGTGCTTTAAGGCTTGTTTGGGGACCTTCGGGTTCTCATTCTTCGTATCACTCCTTGATCCTAGGTCCGGGTCGTGACAACAACATTATTGACTTAAGATGTTGACAATCATTTAAAAACATACACAAGGGCATGTATACAAAGAGAAGAAGATAACAAAAGTAATTTAACAAAGGAAAATGAAGAAGAAATAATTTACCTTATATCTAGATGAATTTAGATGTCTTACCTGATATATAATCAGAACATATTGTTATACCCTCTTATAATCAAATTCATCACTGTAAAAGTTTAGAGAAATATACACTTTTGGTAAAGAAAGTGGCTTGAAGAAACTATTAATTTTCAATTGCATGTTTCCATCGTTGGAGCAAAGATATAAAAAAGTAGTCCTATGAATATGTTGAGAAAAAGCTAGTTATCTATTTTATCTTTGAGCTAAAATGATGAATTTGACCTTGGTCATCCTTTTGATGGTCTTTTTATTTTTTTACAAGAAGTCGTTGTAATAATAGAAGATGAGGTGAGAATCAGTATTAGTTCGCTTTAACTGGCAATAGTTTATGTATGAATATCTGTTTTGTGAGTCTGCTGCATTGGTGTTGATACCTAATATGGATAAGCATTTTTACTTGTTTGAATTATGTAATATGAAAGTAGTTGTATAAAAATTATAAAATTGGACCACAACGCTAATTACATGTAACGTGATGAGAGCTTGCAATAAAGAAACAATGTTTGCCATTCCCTTCAGCCAAATTGAACCACTAATATGTTCAGCAAATGCAAAGATGCACTTAGTCCATAAGCTCAAAATTTAATATAAGTACAACATGCATCAAAACAATTCCTAAGGTGAACCAAAAGTGTAGGATATTGTTATACCATTGACAACTGGTTCACTCTCAATAGCCAACATGAAAGACACAAGAGACTGTGAGGTTCAAAAATAATGGACAAAACAAATTCAAAAGAAGAACAGAAGTCTTTATGTATGTTAGAAAATAGTGATAACACTTTTTTAGTGCTATATAGAAATATAATAGTAATCCTTCACTCTTAGTCAAAGGAGTTACTTTAATTGAATATTGCATTAAGTTTAAATTCATAAATCAATGTTAATCAATAAGGCTGTAATCCTAATTAATTTTGATATGTATAGGCACTCTCTCTAACAAATAGATCTATTATCTTTTTTTTTTTTGGCAAACATCCTTTACTGTAATGTTTGATCAAGTTTTTACATCAAACTCAAAGACAATCAGTAAGTTAGGGATATAGACCTTTAGAGTCGACAGTAAAATACTATTCATTGTCATACAGGATACTCGAATTTTCAACATCAAAACTAATTTTTGAAATAAAAACATGATAGTAACTATTGTTGTTGTTAGACAAGGGGCAACAAAATCTTTCTCTGCACTTGATTTATGTTATAGAGTGTCAAAGCTCTTTTCGATATGAGAGTAGGAGGCAGTCTTTTTTAATTCTATAGAGATTTTAAACAAGAGTAGTTTGTCTCCATTATCAATCATACATTTTTTCTTGAAAAATATTTCAAGATTTAAAGGAAATGTACACAATGAGAAGGAGATAAAAAATAATTCAATCAAGAAAACTGAAAAAGAAGTAATTTACCTTATACCAGATGAATTTAGAGGCCTTCGTTAGTATGTAATCAGAACATCTTGCCATACCTTCTTATAATCGAATTCATCACTGTAAAAGTTAAATGGATCTACACATCTGGGCATAAGTAAAGAAGATTCCAAGAAACTGTTAATTTTCAATTGCATTCTTCAATTTCTTTATTTTGAGAACAAGAAGTATTGAAAATTCAAACAAAAAATGAATGTGGTAGAACATCAAAGAGAGAATTAAGGTAGAACAATAACGATAGCAAAGATGAATTTTACCCTTAAAATAGAATAATATGAACAGAACCAGGCGAAGATTATAAAAGATTAAGAGAAAAAACTATATTTGCAGTACCTGATGAAAAATCAAAGAAAAGAGTGAAAGCTTGTGAAGAAATCGTGTTTCTCTGTTGATGAAATAAAAGAGCAAACAACGAATTCTTTCTAAAGATAAAGAGATATTGTGTTCTCTCATTTCAGGAGGTCTTTACCATGAGTTTTAATTTTTTCAAGTCTCGGTATGACTAACCACATTCCACAAACACGACGGGGGCTTGGAATATGTGAACCATGGATAATGCTTCTCTGATCTTAGCCAAATGTTGAATATAATAATACAACAAACTTACTGCACCTTAATCTCAAACTCAGTTATGAAATTGAAATATCTAATTATTTTCAAAAGTAGATTAGGACCAATATGAAAATAAAAGTTAGCATAAAAATGCACACTCAGCTAAGAAGATGAAGTTAATGATGAATTCAAGATTGAAAAATAATAACTTTGAGTGACTTGTGAAAGAGCAGATGTTTCTCCATTGTTGGGACAAGGATATGAAAGAAAGGAGTCTTCTGATAATGTTGAGAAAAAGCTAGTTATCTATTTTTTCTTTGAGCTAAAATAACGATTTCGTCCTTTTGATGGTTTTTTACATAGAAGAAGTAATTTACCTTATATCCTAATGAATTTAGAGGTCTTTGCTAGTATGTAACTAGAACATGTTGTCATATTATGTTATAATCAATTCATCACAGTAGATTTTGACGAATCTACACTTTTGGGCATACAAGAAGGCAAGTTTGAAGAAACTATTAATTTTCACTTACATTCTTTAGTTTCTTTGGTTTGAGAACAAGCAGTAATGAAAATGCAAAGAAGAAAATAAATACGGAAAAACATCAAACAGAGAGTTAAGGCAGAGATATAAAACTAACAAAGATGAATTTCAGCCCATAAAATTGAAAAATATGTAAAAAAACTGAAATGCCCATCATGTGCTTTGGAAAGCCCCATAATCATAATTTTCATATATCTCAAAATTCATGTGTGATTTTAAAAATCTGACTTCATATTCTTAATCAGGAGACAAAATTGAGTGAGTGATTGATATAATCCAAATTTTAGAAGACCTATAACCAAAAATAATTTTCGCTAATTTATAATTTTCAGTATCTATTCACGCCCAGGCTGCGACGTGCAAGGGTCGCGGAGCAGTGTAATTTACACTCCGTGTCTGGTCCACGTCATGCCAGGGACATGGACCAGTGCAACATTTTCCTTGATTTTTCTTCGTTCAAGTCCATTGGGGTTATAGCCCCATGCCATTTAAACGTGAAATCTCTCATACTTAGTCATTTTTCAACTCTATATCACTCAAAACCCTCTAAAAAAATTCTGCAAGACTTAACCAAATATCTCATTCCAATTCAAGGATTTCAAGCCTAATTTCAGGACTCAAGAGTTCGACCTGAAACGCCCCAAGAAGAGCCCGAAAATGCTCGAATTCGTAATTTTCATATATCTCGAAATTCGTACATGATATCAAAAATTCAACTTTATATTCTTATTCAAGGGGGAAAATTAAGTGAGAAATAGGTATAACCCTAATTTTATAGGACCCGTAGCAAAAAATAAATTTCGTAAAAATTTCAATTCCAGTAGGTGTACGCGTTTGCTCTACGATGCGGAGCCATCACGGAGATGTGTTATTTTGTGCCAGTTTTCCTGTTTCGGTCCAAGGCCTTTAGGTCTTGGGCCTAAGCCTTCCTATGCACAAAAACACCTATATTTAGTCATATTTCAACTTCATATCATAGAAGACATTCCCCAAAACCCTCTCTAACTCTGAGACAAATATTTCACCAAAATTCAAGTGTCCCAATCTCATTTCGGATCTCAAGGATTTCATTCAAGCTTCAAATTATCAATCAAATCTTCAGGAAATCTCCAAAGTTGAGGTATGTGGATTTCAACCATTGGGTCCTTTCACCCATGGTGCCTAATCTTCCTTTTTTACCTAAATTGCATGATTTCAAGTTAGATTATCTATGGGTTTCTCTTACTATGAAAGTTTATTATAAACCATGTTGAGATTTCATAAAATGTGACACTTTAAGCATGTTTTGAGCTATGAATCTATGGTCCATTATACGATTCAATGAAGGGTTTTGATGTATCTTACATGAGGGTATTACCAAGTGTTGGTGTGTGATTTTACATTGATTTTTCTCACTTGATTTCGCTTTCGAATTGCATGATTTTGTACTAGCATTACACACCGGCCAAGTGTTTGATAAAATGTCTGGTTATGGAATCTTGAGACATTGAAGGTCTAATGCATGGCATATAAGTTAAGTGACTTTATGATGATGAAACAAATATTTGTATGTGTTAATCTCATAAAAAGTATCTATAGTGTTGTAAGTTGACCACACCTAGTTGAGGATGTGTTATGTCTCAACCACTATGATGGGGGGTGGTATGCCCATCTACCAATTGGGGGGTATATTCCTTAATCACATTGATGGGAGGCGGTCATGCTCATCTACCATGTTGAGAGGTATATACCTTGACCACTATAATGGGGGGTGGTATGCCCATCTACCAATTGGGGGTATATTCCTCAATCACTTTGATGGGTAGTGGTCGTGCTCATCTACCAATTGGGGGAGGGGGGGTATTCCTTATTCACATTGATGGGGGTTTGTCATGCTCATCTACCATGTTGAGAGGTATATATCTTGACCACTATGATGGGGGTGGTACGCCCATCTACCAATTGAGGGGTGAATTTCCTAATCACATCCCAAGGGGTGGTCATACCTTAGGTTCCAAGTACTATTTTATTTGGTCTATAAAAATGGTCTCTTTCTATATAAGCATGTTTTACTTCAAGCATCATTCATGCATGCCATATTGCTATTATGCTCATTCATTGCCTAATTAAGCATTTCGATTATGTTGCTTATCTCTTGTTGCATTGCATCCTGTATACTTAGTACATTCAAACATACTAACACATACTCTATGCCTATATGATGTTACCATGTAGGAACCGAAGCTCCACTCGATCATCTTCCTCTTCCACATGGCTAGTTGGTTCTATTGAAGATAAACTATTAGTGAGTTCTCAAGTTTAGGGACACTAGCTTTGCTCTTTGAAACAACCCCAAAAAGTTACCGAAAACATGCCTCGGAATGCCCAAAATTTTAAATTCCATATAACTTAAAATTTGTTTGCTATTTCAAAAATCCGACTTCATATTCTTTTTCAGGGGGTCAAAATTAGGTGAAAAAGGGTCTAACCCTAATTTAAGAGCGAAAGATTAGCAATTATAAAATTTCAAAGTATATTTCTAGTGGGTTTTTTGCGTCACCTCCGCGACGCGCCCCTGTTCATTTTGGGGATTATTTTTTTAGTTCGGTCCAAGACTTCTAAGTCTTGGGCCTAAGTGTTCTCAAACATGTTTTTACCTATAATTAACGAAATTTCACCCTCATATCATCCTAAACATTCCCCCATACTCACTCAAACACTTAGTCATATTTTCACTCCCCAAACTCAAGTCTCAAACCCTCATCCTAAGCTAAGGTTTTCCTTCAA
>JAOTQR010076215.1:0-12996 GCA_025774065.1 Solanum ossicruentum
AAGGGACGTCAGTACGAGATAATATACTAAATATGTAAGGAAGGATATACTGTAAGTGAAGTAACAACTCAAATAAAACCATGCACCGATGTAAGATTAGAGACCACCTTTGGTTATATTTTGGAATCATGTACTTTATGTTCTTTATATCACTCTATCTTTACTGTATAATCTGTGCACAGTTGTAATACAAATGACCAACTGATCTGTAGTGAAGCTGTATCGGGATCGTCCCTTGCTAGGTTCTTCCTTAACCCCTCGGGCTACCACCCGTGATAGGATCATCCTTGGCTAGGTGATTCTTCCATCCCTCGGGCCACCACATATCAATAAACAATATATCGGGATCATCCCTGGCTAGGTTCCTCCTTAACCCTTCGGGCTACCACCCGTGATAGGATCGTCCCTGTCTAGGTGATTCTTCCACTCCTCGGGCTACCACCCATCAATAAACAATATACTTTATCTTTCAATTACCTTTGAGATGGTTCTTTCGGTGGACACAATTTTGGAGTTGTAGAACTTTATAGGTAGCATGTGACATGTAGATAATCATACAAGACAATATGTCAATGAAAAGAGTACATTACACAAATGATGAAATGCGTATGAAATGGAACAACATGTGAACTTTATTTCATAACCAGAACTCATGTAACTTGGTATCCAAACATGTATGCAGATTTGAAGATGACTATGTATGGAATCATATGAACATGTAAAAGAGTAGAGACATGGTTAATAGTTGTGTCGGAGTTGGTGAGTGTCGTTACGTGCCAAGGAAGGATCTATGTTTTATGCCAAGTAATACGAAATCAAGTAGCCTTACATACCTTATTGTATGACCTTGTTACTACCTCGAGTTAACCTTCCATTCCTCCAAATACTTATCTACAACATAGTAGGTGACAAAACTAGCATTAGCAGCCAATAGATACACCTTGGCAGCCCAATCATATAACAAAACAACACACGGATAGCAAGCAGGTATTATAAACCCGAGTGAGTTCTTTCAATCTTCCCGCCGTCTAATCATGTATTTTATAACATACATTCGCATGTACACATCATGTCCAGCCTATTTTAATGCCATAACAGTCTTACAATAGTCCATAAAGCACAACACATAACAATCCTACACAACCTAAAAATGGACAGCATAACGTTACCATCCTTTGCTATATTTCGACATTGACAACTCCAAACCTATACCAACTCTAACCAAACTGTTCTAGCAACATTTAAACATACAAACAGTACTAAAATAGTTTTAGAACATCACCCAATAAGTCATGAAGAACGTGAGCCAACAACCTTCTATCCAACAGCCCACAAGTTCATACTAAGCACACAATTGCGATATCATATAAGGACTCACATTTGTGGACTGTAAAAGTGGTTAATTAGCCTTGTTACATTACTATAAAACGAACTTTTGCTAAATACATAAGTGTTACTTTATAATACAGCCAACCAACAAGAGTAAAACCTCTTAATTAACTAGAAAAGTGTACGATAGTCCTTAGAACACAAACTGTCCAGAATTTCCAGCACAACATACTAATATATACTTCTAGTTTTTTCATGAAGAAACCATACTAAATACACAACTATGATTACTTACCTTTTCCGTCAAGTTTCATCTCTCCTTCAAGAACCTTAAAAGAGTCGTTTGTCTACCTTACAAAGTAAAGAAAAGTTGAGAGAAAACTTTGGAGACAAATCTATTTTTTTGTGTGTTCAAGTTGGGAAATGAATTGTAGGAGCTGTTTTAACCCTTTTTAGGGTGTGATTTTAGCTGCCTTACTAAGGCATTCTCAGCCTTATTTCATCAAGTAGGTGATGCAACTCCTTTCTCCTTTCATTTGGGCCTTTTGGGGCTCCAAATTAGTGGCGCCTTTGCTGTCCATTTTCATCTTCCTTTCTTATTAGCTTGGGACTAAAGTATCCAAGAAATTATGATGTCTTTGGTCCCTTTTAATATCCTCCTTGGGTTGATCATACAGTCCATTCATGATGCTAAAACATAGGCTAAAGTTACACCCTTAACACGGACTTTATTCATAATTGGACTTAGACAAATTTGACGTCGAGCCTCATCTCTGTTTAGCTCATAAATTTAAGCTAAGCAAGTAGGTGACTCACCTGCTAGCTTCCTAAGTCCTACAAGCACCTAAATTCTCTCACTTTATTTAAGGTTGTGATCTCCTCAATTCGACACAAAACATGTATACGCTAGGCCCTCTTAAGTGTTAGACGCACATATAGCTCATTAACACGAGATTCAAGTAGTTTTAGAAATTAGCACTAATTTGATCAAACCATGTCATATTTCATTCGAATTGTACTAGTATTGTAAGGTGTGGAGTGTTACAGGGCCATTGGCTTGCATCTGACTGCATGTGCTGGGATAGCTGGCCATTTTGAAATTTTTGGATCATATGAAGACCCCCACATGTCCAGTCACTTCTGTAAAGCCTAAAAGGCTATCTGCCCTTTTGACTGGATAATTCTTCAGAGCACTAAAAATTATTGGGTTTTCTCCTTCGTAAATCAGAGGTCACTCTTGCCGGAGTCTCTACCCATATTTGCACTTTGAAAGTCGAACCTCCCTGGGTCAACTCCACTATACTCGTAATTGATTCCCCATCTCCTCTTACCTTCAGCCTTGCCCATTTGAGGTGATTACGTAACTCTGTCTCTTTTTCCGTAAAGATCCACCCTCCACAAAGGTTCAAAATTTCACAGAAGACTTTTTGAGACCATAGATGGAGAGGGAGACCAAACAATATGATCCAGAATTGCTCTAGTCTCTCAGATATGGTGTTTGAGGTCGGTGACCACCATTGGAGACTGAATTTGTGCAATTTTCAGAACCAGTTCCCCCTTACTATGTGGTCGGTGGCTCTTATGTTAGGGAATTTGAAGAGAAATCGATTCCCCCTAAATCAAAGATATTGACACCATGATTTTGTCTCTATGTGCTATCCACTCAGCACCGAATCTCCAATAAGGTGATACCAGGGATCTCCTCCGGAAGGGAACCGGCAACACTCTTTACTAGTGACCTGCTCTGAGCTGTTGAAATATCTTCTGATATAATAAGCGAATTTCCTTTCTACTGAATCCTTGCACTATTTAGTTCCCTTATAGACCATTTATTGTTCCTGACGATGTCTGAATATAATAAACCCTCCTCGGTTACCCTATGTGATGCTTTAATTATGTGATGGGTCTTAGCATTTATGAATACTGAAATCTTGGTCGCTATGTCCTACCATCCAAAATTTATTAACCACTGAGGTATGAAGATGACAGCTCTCTTTTTGTCCTGCACCTTTAAAATACTAATATACCGACCAGATTTATTGTAGTTCCTAGCACAAAACAGTTCTGTAAAATGGTCCCTCAGCTTCCATCTGCACACAGAGTATCCATGGCTTCTTGAAGCTTCCTTGAGGGTGTACACTTGCCATTCCATTGACTTCTGGATAATACTCATCCTCGTAATCTGATTGCGACCTCTCTCTACCCAGTCATACCAAGTTTCTGCTCTAGACACTACCCTGGTAATGTCATATGATTTGAATCCCACAGCAAAACAGATGGTATCATCCCCCATAGTAGTGGAGAAAGGAACAAGGATGGGAAAAGTTGAAAGAAACAAGAAGGGAGGGAAGGAGGAAGAAGAGAGAATGTGTTTCCATTTTCGTGGTATTCAAGGAACTGATATGAGAATTTTTGGTGTAAACAAGTAAGATAACTCAGAAGTAATTAGTATTAGTATAGATTGGATGTAAGTGAATAGGATCAAGGGACAATGTAATACAACCCCCCTCGGTGGGGAAATACACTTTTGTGGTACTACACCTATTGATATATCAAGTAACAGGCACTTTCTCGAAAAAATAAATTGGTGAAACTGGTAGGAATTCTCTGTTGCAACACTGGTCATTTACCAACAATTTACTTGGGCATTCCACATTAAGGATCAAATTCTAATCTGTAGAGGCATAAAGTAGAGTCATTGAGAAGTATGAGGGAAAAATGGCTACTTGGCAGTTGCAACACTTATCAAAGGGAGGAAGACTCATTGCGATCAACCATGAATTAGATAGTATTCCTATTCATCTGATGTCACTCATTCCAGTATCAAAAATGGTGGTGCGATAATTTGTCATAATCAGGGAAAGCAACAATAAGGGACACAAATTTCAATTAATAAAATGGGTAACTGCCAAGATGCAAAAATAGGTAGGATGCTTGTGGATCAAAGATCCGACAACTCACAACAAATACATGCTAATGAAAATAAACAAAGTGATGATGCTCTTCGAAAGCCAGTAGTTAGTGCAAAACATGGCTCAAAAAATAACTGGTGTATTAAATTATCTACAGCTCCTCATGGTATTGGATTATGGGAGTACATTATGAACTTTGGGGATGGTTTTTCTTAAATATCACATAAAAGATGGGTTTTGAGAAAATCATATCAAAAATTCAGAAAGATCCACTGCTCCCTAGATCACCTCTGATGCTGGATTTCCTTCCCAAATTTACTTCAAAGTGTCACGAAATACTGATCCCTCCTTTGTACAGAACAAGCATAATGCCGTATGGAATCTACAAATTGGAAAGAACTAAAGGAAGTGTTAATTTTGTTACAAATACTTCAGTCCTTCACTTTCCCAATCCACAAATGATAGTATAAGTTAGGGTAACACAGAGGGAAGGGGAGGGTTTTGGTGGTGGTGGTTTGAGGGGGGTAGGTATTCATAGTGAAGCTAGGCTACAAATCTTGACCAATTCTGATTGGGAATGTGTTGAGCAATGTCTTTCGAAGCTCTTATGGGATTTTCTTTTTAATTATTTTTTTGTAAGGTCCACATGGGATACTTTTAAAACTACCCCAAACTCAAATGCTTTTCCTTGGGCAACAATCTATGAAGCCTGGCACAAGATAGCATTAGCAAAATAAACATTCAGATAGTGAATAGATGTTACATGTACCATCAGTGTTTGGAGATCAACAAACATCTCTTCCTATGTTATTCAAGTAGTGGCTGACATTTGGAATATTTTCCTCTAATTTTGGATGTTCTTGAGTTACGACACAAGATATGCATATGAAAGCCGGAGGTTTTGAAAAGTTGACAAAAATAAACATCGGAAAGGTCTAGTAGATGATACCAACCAGTATATGTTAGTGTATATGGTCAGAAAGGAACTGACAGTGTATCAATTCCCATGCACTCTGTAAAAGCTAGGTGAATTTTAAACTTATTCCATAAAAGCTAGGAGGACTTCTTAGATTTTGTCAGCTCCCTATTCTTCTAGCCTAATTCTCCCTATTTTCATTTACTTGTACTTTTTGATTTCTGCATCTACTGAACACCATAGATGAATTTTTTGTTACTTCATATATTAGAAAAAATAGTACTAAGTAGCAGCAGTCAGAAGGTAGCCTAGTCATGACCTCTCATCAATTGGTGAAAACAATCCGTATTGAGTAGTAATAGTAGGAATATGAATATCATTTAGTAAAAAACATGTTGCCTCAATAGCAACAAAGGAGTAGGACTCTTCAAAAATGTCATCAGGTATGTAGGATCTTTCAAAAGTAGTGCATTTCTAGATGAACCAATACGATGATGACAATATTTTTTACAGAGTCCGAGCAACTTAGGGAAAAACTTAAAGCATTGAACATTCCATCATCATCAAACATCCATAAATAGCAATTAGGAAGTCCAACGAACACAAAATTAGGGCAAAAGTTAAAGGGTTGAAGATTGTATTGTATACTAACCAGACGTCCATAAACATCAATTGGAAAGTCACAGCGGAAACAAAAGTGTACTTGTTTACCAGGTGGACGCAGGGACCTTCGGCCAACAATTTTGACCATAGATGCAGGATTTACTGAGCCAAGGCTCTTGGCAACAAGAAGATCGGCTAAAACAAGATGATCATGACAAGCAACTCTAACAATTTTAGGAGGCAACTGCTTAACAACTCCACCCTTATTTGCTTGCTTGTTAAGAATGATCCTAAGCATCTTTTCTGATTAACTCTGTTTCTCCACCTTACTTCTGAAAGCTCTATAGTTAAGTCCCCAAATAAAATAAACTACCATCTATTTATATATATAACTTATTAGTAATTAAATTAATATAATCTTTTTTTCACATTTCTCGCAATTTTACTTCTAATTTAAACTCAATTTCTTTAACTAAGTATTTTTTGTCACATTTGGTAATTGAATAATACACTTACTATGTTTAATGTTTTTGTCGTTGTTGTCTTCTTTAAAAGAAAACTTTTAGGTTGCTCAAGCAAATTTTAATTGACGAAAGGAAAAATAACTTGTCCAATCGGCCAAAGTTGATTGACCCGAAAACAGTCGTACGAAAATAGAAAGCAAATTTATATCTATCTATATTACAAAAGCATGAATATTCCCGTTAAATGTTGAACGACGAAAATAAACCTGAAATATTAATTGACTTTTACGTCCTTACATATTTACTAATGAAACAAATTAAAGGTGTGGATATACCAGGAGTGATAGGATTTGGAATGAGACCATTTGGAAGAAACTAGAGGTGGCTCCCGTGGGCGGTGGCTGACAAGATGAGAGAAGCAAGACTACGATGGTTTGAACATGTGTAGAGAAGAAGTAGTGATGCTCATGTTAGAAGGTGCGAGAGGTTGGGTGTAGGAGTTACACAGAGGGGTAGAGACAAACTGAAGAAGTATTGGGGGGAGGTGATCATACAAGATATGGTAAAACTTGATCTCACTAAGGACATGACCTTAGATAGGAAGGAGAGGAGGTCGCGAATTAGAGTAGCAGGCTAATAGGTAGTACGGTTAGGTGATGTCTGGTCGTGGGGGATTAGTATGGTAAGAGGTTTAGTCGTACCTTTATATCTTGTGTTGTCTTTAGGCGTGTTAAATATGTTATTATTGTCGTATTTGCATACTGTCACGTGTTTTTTGTTATTAGTCATTCTTTCTGTTTCCTTTTTTCTTTCTGTTTTGTTTCTTTCCATATCTAATTTATTCTGCTTATGAATTTTTGAGATGAGGGTTCCTAGGAAATAGCCTCTCTATCTCTATGAGGTAGTGTAAGGTCTGCGTACATTCTACCTTCCTCGCCCTCACTTGTAGGATTCCACTGGGTATGTTTTTGTTTGAAACAAGTTAGAGGTGGATGTAGTTGTAATTCTTTTTTTATTAACATTACACATAAGTTGTGTGTTAAATGGTTGAGATAATTTTTAGTGGATTATCGGAGAAAAGAGGTGTTCGCTCCTTTGTTCTTCTGTGCTGAAACTTGAATATTGCAATGAACGAAAATCAAGCAACCCCTTTGCAATTATTCATGGACATGGGCCTTCATGTTTCACTGTCTTGATTTTGATATGCTCAATTTTAGGATTCACGTTAAAAAGAATCAGGCTTATATATATTACAAAATAGAGGAATTCCATAAATATTGATACTTTAGTGCCTAAGTACCAAATATTGTGATCGCTTGACTAATTATCAAAAGTAGCGTTGGTTTTTAAGTTTGTTGTATCAATAATACGTATTTCTAAAATTCATGTTGCATCACTGTTACATCTTCACATTGTATCACTGATATAACTTTCTAAAACTCGTGTTGTGTCAGTGACACGATAATTTTGTGGTATTTGTTTGATCAATCTAGTTCTATTCACTGTATCTACTTGCTCAACTTAATACTTAATTTTTTTTTATCATTAGTAAAGTTGTATTTTTTTATCATTAGTAAAGTTGTATTCTTCAACTTTAAGGGCATAATCTGTCCACTTTACAAACTTCACAGCCCAAAGATCCAAAATTACAAGCTCCCTATTAATTCTATAATTTGATCTACATCTATACAAAGCTCTTTCCGCCAAAAACAAAGATACTAAACTCCATTTTACTTTGCCTAGGGAATCAGATCTATCTTCAAAGAATCTCCCAAATCTTCCCTTCCACACTGACCACTATATGCATGATGGTATTGTTTTCCACCACTTCTTTTGAGTCTTGCTTACCCCACATTCTGATCAAGCAATTAAAAAGGTCAAAAGTTTGTTCTAGCACAGTCCCGCTGAAGCTGGAGATGTTCAAGAAAAGCTGCCAAATCTGTGTAGTGACTTTGAACCATAGAAATGAGTTTTTGTTTGTTTCTCCTCACAAATTGTGTAGGACACATCTAAGGACTAGTTGCATTCCCTTCTTCTGTAGGATTTCTCGAGTTCAACAAGCTCTTCTGATGACTAACCAAGTAAAGCAGTTCACTTTGGTGGGGATCAGTCCTCTCCAAATACTCTTCCATTGATGATGGTTTCCTTTAAGTCCAACTGCGATCTTATCACGGTATCTTAATTTTGCTGAAGACATTGGTTTTGGGGCAAGTCCACTGTCTCACATACAACATTCATTTGAAGGTGTTAACAAAAAACTGAATTTTTGCTGGATATGCTTTCTCAATTTAGTTGGATACACTGATATAAGTAAACAAAGTTCCAAAGCTTGTTTCCTCTATAACAAAAAATATTTTGATGCAACACTGATTTCAACTTGGTAGTATATATAAGGTAGTTGCAAAGCACCTACCAAAGATACTGAAAAAGGTGATTGACAAACTAGTCTTAGGACATCAAAGTTCTTTCATTCAAGTTAGAAAGATCATTGATGCAACGCTGATTGCAAACAAAGTGCTTGATCAGAAACAAAATACAAACTCGTGGACTTCTATGCAAAGTTGACATGTGAAAGGGGTTTTGGTAAAGTTAATTATTCCTATACGTTGAGTAGCAAAATACAATGGACTTTAGAGAAAATGAATTATATGGATTAGATTTTGCATCACCATAGTCAAATATGTGGTGATTGTGAATGGGAGACGTGGGATTCTTCTCACCAAAAAGGGGCACAAGGCAGGGTCTTAACATTTCTTTTCATTTTGGCTAAAGAGGGGCCTAACATATTTTATGGTGGAACTGTGGAGGTGTCATATCTACTTTATGCTGATGATTCTGTCATCTTTTGGGTTGTTCAGAGATCACATATTTTATATCTCAACTTTATCCTGTCCATATTTTGAAAAGTTGTCTCTAGATTACAGATTAATATGCTCAAAAGCACATTATGCCACGCCGATGATGTTCGAAAATTGGTGGAGAGGAAGGACTTCTCTATTGCAACACTGATAATTTATCAGCAACTTACCTGTGGATGCGATTACTGGGCAAATTCAAATCTATAGAGACACAAGTGGAGTCATTGAGAAGTTCGAGTGAAAAATGACTACTTTGAAACTGCAATACTTATCAACGGGTAGAAGACTCACTGTGATCAACTGTGTATCAGATACTATTTCAACTCATCTGATGTAATTCATTTCAATACCAAAGATGGTAGTGAGACGATTAGGCATAATTAGGAGATGATTCTTTTGAAAAAGCAGCAATCAAGAGTGGAAATTCCAGTATATGATATGGGTAACAAAGATGTCAAAACAGGGTAGGACACTTCGCGATCAAAGATCTGACAACTCAAAAAATATTTGTGGTAATGAAGTGAACATGGAGATATGGACAAAGTGATGATGCTCTTCGGAAGCAAGTATTCAGAGCAAAACATGGCTAACAAAATAAATGGTGTATTAAATTATCAAGGACTTCTCATGGTATTGGATTATGGAAATACATCAGTAATTAATGGGATGATTTCTCTTAGAATATCAAATGCATGATGTGTTTCAAGAGAATCATTTCAAAATTTAGAAAGATCCATGGCTCCCTAGATCAAATTTATTTTAAACTGCCTCAGATGTGGGTTCCTCTATTGCAATGGGATCCTCAGTTTAGAAGAAACTAAAGGAACTATTGATTTTGGTTACAAATACTACAGTCCTTCACTTTCTTTAACCACACAAATGATAGTATAAGTTGTGGCAACACAAATGGGGTTATTCATAATGAAGGAAGGGCAATAAATCTTCACCAACTCAGATTGGGAATGTTGAACAATGGCCTTGAAAGCTCATATGCGAATTTTTTTTTAATTTTATTTTATAAGGTTCATACAGGATAATTATAAGACCACCCCCAAACGCAAATATTTCTCCTTGGGCAGCAATCTACAAATCCTGCTTCAGGTTAACATTAGTAGGAGGGACATTCATATACTGAATAAATGCTACATTTACCATCAATATCTAAAGGCTAACAAACACCTCTTCCTACACTACCCAGTAGTTGTGGATATTTGGAATATTTTCCTCTACTTTTGGATTTTCTTGTGTTATGACATATAATAGGCTGCCTATGAGAGCCAGAAATTTCAAAAAGTTGATAAAGACACAACAGAAAGATATAGAGGAATACCAACCAGTATATTTTGGTGTATATGTTTACAAAGAAACCAATGGTGTATCAATTCCTATGCACTCTATAGAAGGTAGGTATATTTTAAACTTATTCAGTTGGTATTACTTTACACCAGTAGACTCCCAATAGTACCTCTTAGATTTTGTCAGCTCTCTATCCTTTTAGCCTACATCTCTCCGTTTTAATTTCCTAGATACGTATACTTCTCATCTGTGAATCTGCAGACGTCATTAAAGAATTCTTCTTACTTCATCTATAAAAAAAAAGTAGTACTAAGTAGCAGCAGCCAGCAGGTATCCTAGTGCCGATCTCTCATTAATAGTAGGAATATGAATATCATTGATTGAAATATATGTTGCATCTATTCAAAAGTAAAGCATTTTCCGAGTGACAACATTTTGGAGAGTCTTAGCAACTTAGGAAAAAAGATTATGGTTGAACATTCTTTACACACTAGACATCCACAAATAACAAGTAGAAAATCACAGTGGACAAAAAAAAAGAGATCAGAGAGAGAACGAGACGGCGATGTTGTTAGAGAGAGATCAGAGAGATTCATTCATGGCTCATTCCATGACGAAGAGAGGATTACGGATTGCAAGGATTTTTCCTTTTTTGGTTGACAAAGATACTTTGCATGTTTAGCAGGGGTATAATGTGACCTCTTATATACATATACTTCCCAGATATTATTTTTAAATGGAAATACTATTTAACTAGGTAAAGATATGATATGTATTTAAATTATACGATTATAGTTTGAAAAAAATTATAATTTATAGCTATAGTTAGGATTTTATTGTTATATTCTCGCTTCTCTCTTGCTTCTCTCTTTCTTTAATTTCTTGTCAGATATACAATACATATGTATATTAGCTGCATATACAACTATTTTGACAAATATACATAGTTTATTAGACAAATATACATATATAATTTGTCTCTCTGTACTCTCTGTCTTCACCTAGTCTCACTTGTCAGATATATAAATACATGTGTATATTAGTTACACATATACAATTATCTGACAAATATACGCATATAAGTTGACAAATATACATGTACAATTCATCTATTCCTTCCTTTGTTGATCTCGCTCGCCTCTCTCCTTATTTTCAAGTCACATAGCGGAAGTTATGTCATATAATTATGTAAAATATAGTTATTTGACCATATTTAGCTTCAAACCGAAGTTATTTATGGACATTCCCCCTTTTTAATCTCGAGATACTGACTAGTAACTAGTCACAAGATCCCGAATATTTTTATAATCTCGAGATACGACCATTTTTTAATACGAAAAGGGCCCAAAATGCCTTCGAAGTAAAGAAATTTCAATTTACAAAAATGTTTGGGTAACTTACATAAATCTCATATTGAAGTAAAGAAATTTCAATTTATCCCAACCTTTTTCATATTTACAAAAATCCCATAAAAAACAATTATGCTGATACACTGCCATTTTCTAGATACACTGGCTCCATACATGATTCATAAGTCATGATTTATTGTAATCAATATTTGATGTTGTGGATCAGATATGTGTTAATTATTTTATTGCAAAGATTTATATTATATGATTCATTGTTATATAAACCTATATAAGTTATACAGATACACTGACCACTATACGGATACACTGGCACTCATACATGATTCATGAGTCATGATTCATTGTAATCAATATATGATGTAGTGAACCAACTATGTATTAAACTATTTTATTGCAATGAATCATATTATATGATCCATTGTTATACAAACCTATATAAGTTTTCTGATGAATTGAATCAAGCATATGGTGTATCGTATATCTTGACTCATTTTTGTGAAACAATGAATCATACTATATGATTCATTGTTATACAAACCTATATAAGTTATTTGATGAATTGAATCAAGCATGTGGTGCATCGTATATTTTGTTGTTAAACAATGAATTATATTGTATGATCCATTGTTATACAAACCTATATAAGTTGTCTGATAAATTGAATCAAGGATGTGGTGTATCGTATATCTTGATTCATTTTTGTGAAAACTTGTTCGTATTCAATGCAGAGTATCTTAACACATAATACATCATTATTGCATGATTCTTGGTTAACAAATCTGAAAACCAAAATAGCCGAACAAATAATTATAGAAATGAAATTATACTTCAAATGTAGTCATAACTAACGAATATCATCATGATTCATTTGTGAAACTTCAATTAAAATCACAACCATTACAGGAATCAAATCCAAAGTCAACAAATGCGAGATCTGAACTCCGACTGGCTTACCACAACTCTAGCATATCTGGCATCCTCTTACTCTGCTGGATCTGAACTTCGACTGGCTCTTCTTCTTGAGTATCGACGGCTTCGTCCATGACGGCGGTGAAAGAGAGAGAGGGGATAAATTGAGAGAAGAGCTCTCTCTCTTCTTCTTCTTCTTCTTCTTCTTCTCTCTTCTATCACTGAAGCTGTTAGACCCCGTACTCTCATTAAATTAAGGATAATAATTAAGTTGAAGTCGAAAGTCCTTAATTGGATTAAAATAGAAAAGTTTGGGACCTAATTGGTCAATAGGCTAAC
>JAOTQR010076265.1:0-34117 GCA_025774065.1 Solanum ossicruentum
AACCCAAACTAATTCGTGAGGCATCATAATACACAACAAACCCTTCCTATAGAGACAAGATAGGTGCGAAGACAAGCTTATATTTCAAGGTTTGGAAACTCTTTGCACACTCATCGGTCCACACAAACTTTGCCTTATTTTAGGTCAACTTAGTCAAAGGTGAACCAATAGAAGAGAACTCATTCACAAACCTCCGATAATAACCCGCTAAAACTAAGAAACTTCTAATGTCCGATGGAGTCAAAGGTCTAGGCCAATTTCTAATTACCTCCCTCTTCTTAGGATCTACCTTAATACCATCACCCGATACCACATGACCTACGAAAGCGACCTCTTTCAACCAAAACTCACATTTTCCATATTTGGCATACAACTTCTCCTCCTTCAAGATTTGTAACACCATCCTCAAGTGACCCACATGCTCCTCCTCACTATGGGAATAGATCAAGATATCATCAATAAATACAACCACAAACAAATCAAGGTAGGGTTTAAAAACCCAATTCATAAGATTCATGAAGATAGCCGGTGCATCGATCAACCCAAAAGACATAACCACCAATTCATAGTGCCCATATCTAGTTCAGAAGGTCATCTTGGGAATTTTACACTCCCTCACTTTCACTTGGTGATACTCGAACATAAGATCAATCTTAGACAAGTGACTAGCCCCTTGAAATTGGTCAAAAAGATCATCAATCCTTGGTAGAGGGTACTTATTCTTGATGGTGACTCTATTAAGTTGCTGATAGTCAATATACATCCTAAGATAAGCATCCTTCTTCTTCACAATCAACACTGGTGCACCCCAAGGTGATTGGTTAGGCCGAACAAAACCCTTCTCCAACAAATCCCTCAATTGCTCCTTCAACTCCGCCAGGGTCATACAGTAAGGGGGAAGCGAAATGGGTTGAGTATCGGGAAGGAGGTCAATGCCAAAATCTATTTTCCTTTCAGGAGCAACACTAGGAAGCTCACTAGGAAAGACATCAAGGAACTCATTAACCACCAGGACTGACTCTATAGGAAGGACTTTGGATTCAACATCCCTAACCCTCACAAGATGATAGAGACATCCCTTAGAAATCAACTTTTAGGCTTTAATGCAAGAAATAAACCTACCCTTGACCACCACATCATGACTCTCCCACTCAAGGACGGGTTTATTAGGGATTTGGAATTGTACACTACGGGTTCTACAGCCAATAGAGGCATAATATGTATGCAACCAATCAATCCCAAGAATGACATCAAAATCTACCATATCCAACACAACCAAATCACAAGGCAATATTTTATGCAAAATGAAAATGGGACAATATCTATGGACCCTTCTAGAAACAATGGATGCACCAACGAGAGTATACACCTCATAAGACTCACACAACAATTCGAGTTCAACATGAAACCTTTTGGCAACAAAAGGAGTAACAAAAGGAAGAGTGGCACACCGATCTATCAATGTATACACATAAATATCAAAGACTTTTAACATATCGGTAATGACATCAGACACCTCATCTACCCCTTGCCTCTCTTGAAGAATATAGAATCGATTGTGCCTTAGGGCACCACCTTATTGGCCTCTTCTTCCTAAAGGAATTGTATTTGCACCCCGATATTGTGGATGACCATCTCTACCATTATGTTGATTATGAGGACAATGCGTCACCTTATGACCCACTTCACCACACCCATAACAAGCATTAGTATCCTTTAAACATGGTCCATTGTGACCTCTACCAAATTTTGGGCGTATAGCATTAGGCACCATACCACCACCTCCTTAGGGCCTTGGGTTGTCATTAGCAAACCTTCTATTAGGAGCATTTGAAGATCCTTGGCCTTCATGAAGCTAGCCACCCTTGGGACTTTGGGACCTTCCTTCAAAATGGGCCCTCTTGGCCTTACCGCTTCTTCTTTTTCTGAACTTTTCCCATTGATCGACATAATTCATGAGGCGGGACTAGTCTATATCACCAATCAACATGGCGGCACGACACTTCTCATTCACCAAATCGAATACACCCATCACAAACCTATGCATTATAGACCTTGGCTCAGCCACCAATTAAGGAGAATATTTAGAGGCTTAGTTGAACATGAGGGTATACTTCCTCACACTCATTGACCCTTGCTTCAGATTCATGAATTACATCATTTTGTCTCCCTTAAGAGGGAAGAATCGGTTGAGAAATGTTGCCTTGAACTCTTCCCAATGGATCACATTGTTGTTCCCCTTTTCCTCCTTCCATTAGGTAAACCATATTTAGGCCACCCCTTTGAGTTGGTAGTTAGCCAACTCCACTTTTTCCTCCAATCTAAATCCCATAATAGACAACATTTTGTATACCTCATCAAGAAATTCTTGAGGGTGCTCATCCACTTTAGACCCATGAAACTCCGGTGGGTTCATCGTCACGAAATCCCTTACCCTAGAGGCCGTAGTGAGAGCATGAGGGGCTTGGGCCCTTGGTTGATTTAATTAGTCATAGCTTGAGCTAGCATGGCAATAACATCCCGAAACTCTTCATGAGCCAATTTTTCTTCAGGTATACAAGCTCTTCTTCTTCTTGGGATAGGCATAATCTAGCGTAGCAAAGAACATTCATTAAAGCAAAGCCTTACCTTAACTCTATAGCATGACATAGATCAAGAAGAAGGGAAAGATTTCCTAAAATGCCTCATAGCCTCTTATTCATAGTTGTGGTACACTTCACAACCATGAATAAGAATCTAATTGATCCGGTGTATTGGATGTCGAGGACCATTAACAACCCAGTGCTCTGATACCAAGTTTGTCACAACCCAAGCCTAGGGCCTAAAGGTGACACAGTGAATGAGAACCTGAAGGGACCCCAAACAAGCCTCTTAGCATTTACACACCCTTAGTTGCAGAAGCACTTAAAAAACAACAAGATAGATGAAATAAGGATAAAGGGACTAAGGGAAGTCTTTAATAGCATAAGTTATAAAAGAGTCAAAGCTCAAGCATAATCACATCATTAGTTCCAACAACACCTCTAAACGTAAACTTGAGCAGGGACCAAGACACTTTCTGAACTCAACCTCATAGTATAAAGAGTTCAACATTAAGAAATGAGAAAGGCAAGAATAATATAGCTAATGTCCCCAAACTTTGAGGACTCGCCAATAGCTTATCTTCAAGATGACCAACTAGCCACGGGAAGGACGATCATGAGGAGCTTCGGTTACTACATGGTAACATTATGTAGGAATAGATTATGCGTTAGCATGTTTGAATGTACTAAGTATGTTGGATGCAATGCAGCAAGAGATTGGTAACATAATCAAAATGCATATACCTAAGCAAGTGATAGTATATTACCAACATGGCATGTATGATCAATGTCTAAAGTAAAATATGCTTTTATAGAACATAATACATGTGTAGGAAGACACCATCATCATAGACCAAGAATCTAATACTTGGAATCCAAGGCATGTCACCTCCTTGGAAGGTGATTGAGGTATATACCCTTCAATTGGTAGATGGACATGTCATTCTCCATCATAGCGGTCAAGGTGTATACCCCTCGACATAGTAGATGGGCATGTCACCCCCATAAAAGTGGTTAAGTTATATATCCCTCAACATGGTAGATGGGCGTAGCACCCTCCATCATAGTGGTTAAGGTATATACCCCTCAACAAGGTGTGGTCAACTTGCAACACTATAGATATTTTTCATGAAATCAACACATATATAAATTACTTTCATCATCATAAAATCACTTAACTCATAGGTCATGCAATAGATCACTAATAGCTCAAAAACCCTTAACCAAATATTTTATCAAATACTTGGTGGGTGTGTTCTAGTTCAAAATCATACAATTCAAGAGTGAAATTATGAAAGAAAATTTAATGTAAATCAATCAAACAACATTTGATAATACCCTCATGCAACATACATTGAAACACATCATCAAATCTCATAATAGAACATAGATTCATAGCTCGAAACACGCTTAAACAGTCCATATTTCATGAAACTCCAATATAGTTTATAATCAAATTTATAGTAAGAATACCCATAAGTAAATCAACTTGAAATCATGCAATTTCCATAAAATAGAAGGTTGGGCACCATGGGTGAGAGAACCCAATGGTTGAAGCCCACATATCTCAACTTTGGAGATTCCCCTAATGAAGATTGGAATGAGAACTTGAAGCTTGAATAAATTTCTTAAGATCTATAATGAATTTGGGACACTTGAATTTGGGTGAAATATTTGGCTAAGTGTTAGAGAGGGTTTTGGGGAATGTCTTGAATGATATGAGGTTGAAAATGACTAAGAATAGGTGTTTTTACGTGTAGTAAGGCTTGAGCCCAAAGCCTCTAAGCCTTGGACCAAACAAAAAAAATTGGCAACAAAATATGCTGGTCCGTGCCCTAGCCGCGTCGCGCTAGGGGTGTGGAGCGATTCTGATTTTCGTAATTTTTGAAAAATAAAATTTTGATATGGTTGCTCTATAATCGGGTTTAGACTCATTCCCCACTCCATTTTCCCTCTGATCACAAATATGAAGTCGTACTTTCGATATCATGCATGAATTTTTAGATATATGAAAATTATGACTATGTACATTTCTGAGGCACCTTTTCGGGCACTTTTTGGAGAGTTTCACATATCACCTATCAACATGACAGCACGACACTCCTCATTCACCAAATCGAACACGCTCATCAGAAGCTTCTTCATCCTAGACCTTGGCTCGGCCATCAATTGTGGAAATCCAACTAAAAAAGCTCACATTGGGCTTTGAATTAGGTCATCTTAGGTATTTTGTTTCACATGAATACTTATTTTGTGTCTCTAGTTTCCTCTGGAGTTACCAAATAGATTACCTCAGATTCGTTTAAATTGGGCTTAGGTTTATTTTAAAATTGGTCAAATCCCTTTTTTATTATTCTAATGCTCCATCTTTATCATATTCTTCAAGAGGTTGATTCATTGTTTCATGATTGGACAATATTTCAAGATCTAAACATAAATGCCACATGCATGTCATGTTATTAAAGTCAGTATTAGCGTAACTGAAATGAAAATTAAAAACAAAATAAGAAAAATGATTTGACATGATATATTTTTACTAGGGAAATTGAAACTTCATTAAGCTTGATTGAAATGATAAAAAGGTCTTTTATGGAATAAAACTACTAAAACATTTATATTACAACCCTGAAAATAGTCCAAATGTAGGAAAAGTTGCAAAATAAACTACCAAAATTCCTTCCTTATAGGGAGAGGAGTGACTTCCCAATTGTTGAGTTGGACCTCGGGACCGATGAATTGCACATTTGCATGAACGGAGCCTTCATCCATATGAGTCATGTTCACTTCATAAACATCTCCTTAAGACCTTGACAAACTTCATCCACATCATTTTGGAAAGATAGGTTTGGACCCTCATTTATTGAATTTTAGTAAAAGACTCGAAAATGTGAGGGATCTGCCTTGGCAAACTCTAAGCCTTCTTTTTGTTCTCCTTTACCCATTTTCTATCAACTTTAGTTGTTTTGAAACCCAACTCAAAGTTTCCTGGTTGCCTATTGGATTGATATTATCTACCCTTCTTTGCAATGACAATCCCAGTACCTTTCTAGGCCTATAACCATTCTGTATCATTTGCACCACCACCATGAATGAAGTAGAGGAGAGATGAGGTCTCCGTATAGACTTTCTTTCCATAAGCTGATTGACTGCCACTATCTTGAGAGTTTGATAATTGAGGAATTAACATACGTTTTTGGCCTTAATGCATGGTGTGAAATGGTCTCGATATATTAAGAGGTCATTTTCACCATGGAAAATGATTTCTTTGTCATGTTCAAATTTGACCATGTAATGCAAAGTAGATGGTACAACTCTGGCCATGTAGATCCATGTCCTCCCCAAGAGTAGGTTGTAAGAGATTTCCATGTCTATTAATCAAGTAAATTTCACCAACTTTGTCTCATTTTGCTCCATCAAATGCTAATACACACACATTGTTAGAGTGAATTCTATCAAAATTAATCTTTAAACTTTGTATAAGCATATTTTTGGGTAATTTTTGGGGAGTTTCACTATAAAACACAGAAGTTTTCTTGAAGGCACTCCAAGTGTGCACTTACTTGGGTTGAGCTTAAGGTTGTAGATTCATAATTTTTCAAAGAATTTCCTTAAGTCTTGTACATGATCCTCTTGTGTTCTAGACTTAATATGACATCATCAACATATACCTCAACTTCCTAGGGCATTATATCATGGAATATGTTGGTCATAGCTCTCACATAAGTTGCCCCCGCATTTTTAAGACCAAATAGCATGACCCCATAACATTAGGTCCCCTAGGGGGACGTGTGAGCAGCCTTCTCTGCATCTTTTTCATCCATGAGGATTTGGTGATATCCAGTATAATAGTCCACAAAAGATTGAATATAATAAGTGAAGTGGTATGGAGGAGTACACGGACTGTATGGTCCGTACCATCTTCCTTGTGTGAGTGTGTACATTGAATTTTTCTAAGTATGGGATTATTGTTTTGGACCTTTCTCAAGTGGAATTTTTCTATGTGTTGGACCATGAGCAAGTGTACGGTCCATATGGTGCCTCAGGGATGGTATCCCCCTCCTTGATACCTTGACTTCAATTTTTCTACTCATTTCATTAATTGTGTTTTCGTAATTATAGGTATCCTAAGGGTCATTTGTGAGGTCCTATGCTACCTAAAGATATTCAAATGAACTATACTTTATTTTTCTCGTTAAACTTACTCTTAAACTTAGAATTCTCTCAAGTCACTCTTCAGAACTCTCTCTCAAAGGACTATTGTGAAACTAAGCTTGTTAATCAAGGGAAGGTTCTTTCTTCTTCAAATTTCTTCTTGAATCTTCTTCATTAGCAAAGGTATGTAGGTTTTGATTCTTGGTCTCTTTCAACCAATAAGACCCAAACTCTTTTCACTTGAATTTCATGAATTTTTTATTACTTTAAACATTGGTTTTGAATAATATTGATTATTAAATTCAATTGAAATATTGGCTATGGTCTATTGATGATTTTAAGTTTATTTAAGACCTAATATGAATATTTGAATATGCATTGTCCCTTAGAGTTTGATCTTTGTCCCTTAGAGTTTGATCTAAGCATGGATTATCTATATTATTATTTAAATGTTGATTTAATTATGGATTTACTTGAATTTCTTATTGTATTAATGATTTTAGATTGAATATCAATTACCCATGTTATTCTCACATCATTCATGGCGTATGCATTCATGAGCAGTGGATTTTATGAAAATTATGAAGTGAGTTAAGTCCAATTATGTTTTTGTATATGATTTTGATAAGATTATGGTTATGAAAAGAATGGGATCACATAAATGTCTATGATATGGCTCTTTGAGCATTTTAGATGTTTACACCATTTCGTATATGTGAATGAGCTATTCCTATGCTTGATAAGCATGATGACAAACTATGATTTGGCCTTTCAGCCCAAGTATGAATGATTATGCATTTTGTTTGGCTTTTGAGTCCAAGTCTGAATTGAAATGATTTGGAATGACTTATGCCTCTTTTGAAAGCATGTATATGTATAAGCATTCTTGTAGGATGTTTGACTTAGCATTGAATGGATTGGGAGAGTAAAGGATATCCCCAACAGTCCTCTCTCTTTCCTTGAACTATACGCCAACATAGGTATATGGTAGCCATTACCGAAAAGATGAGGTAGTAAGGAATGGCTACACATTTTGATATGATATGTTTTGATATGGAAATCCTTCTGAAAAGATATGATCATAAGGAAGGTGCCCATCATACAAAAAAGATAAGATCATAAGGTGTGATCTAGATTACTCATGGCAAGTAATCTTCTCTTACTGATGGAAGGTATACATCGGATGAATTCATGTAATAGCTCACGTGCGTTTGACATGACGGTCATGGTCACATCCCCATTATACATAAGAATTATTGCATTTCACGCATCATGAATTTCATGTCCTATTGTGATAATATCCTTCTTTGATTATTTATGTCGCCCAAGTCACACCTCCTTTTTAGAGGAAAAGTTATCGCTGTTAAGAAATAGAATCTAACAAAGGTTAGGATCGAACCAACAGGAATATGTAGACTCCAGAGAACACCAATTTGCAATCCGAATGATTAACCAACTTACTTAACCAAATGGGGGGTTCGCAATAATCATTGAGAAATATAACTAAACCAACTATACGAGAGAGAATTCAATAATGGAGAGAAACTAGGGTTTTATGTTCCCCATGATTCCCCAACTCAGTATCACCAGATAACATAATTCTTTTCTAGTATATAACATTTAGGACAATAATTTATGTTCACCAAGCCCTTTGGTCAAAGGTGAGACGTGAATTTCACTATATGACTTGGCCCATGTCAATAGTGTTCATTACTAACCATTACCTATTAGTCCTAGTACAACCTCCCCTTGGCCTAATTTGTCTGATTAGATGAGAATACATCAATCAAATCTTGTTAATAAATCTCTTTTCATATTCATTACTATCTTAGTCTAGTAAGTAAAACTAGACGGGTTCTATTATTTGCCGAAACTAGAAAACTTGCAAAATGAAGAGAGTTAATTAATACATGCATATACACATTCCAAGAATAGTAAATTATCCAGTTTTACTTTGTTTGTTCTTCATGGTTCCCACAACCCTGGTTGTGAATTTAGGTACTCATGCTTTTTGTAAATGCAAGAATTATGAATTGAGAAGGCATAATTAAACACTTACATAATAGAATCAAGAACAAGGGAAATCCAACTTCAATAAGAATCACAAGATTCAAGGTAAAATTCAAACACAAGTGTTCTCAAAGACTCTCCAATATGATCTTACAATTTTCTCTCTCTAAATATTGACTTCTCTAAGTAGTAGGCGAAAACTTATGAACAATAACCTAAATAACCTATTTATAATAATTAAAATTCAAGTACAAAAATATAGGAGAAGTGGTTGGCATACCATATGAATGGTCTTTTACGGTCCATATTGCATTCCATGACGGGTCTCGTACCTAGCTACTGGAAATTTGGACTTCAACTATATGATACCCCTTTATGACACTTAAAGTGATTTACGACCTGTATAGGGGATTTCTTCTGATGAAATTCCTGAAAGTCAAAGTCTCTGACCCTCAGGCCACATACCATCTTTTACGACTCGTAAACCTCTCTACGGCTTGTACGCATGTTCGTAGAATGAACTTCAGAAAATAGCCCCTCAATGAAATTGTCCTCAAAACCACCCTACAGCTCATAGAATGATCTATGGCCTGTAAAGGGTCTTATATGACAGCAAAACATAGCAACTTCTACAATTTTCCTCAAAATCAAGGCAACCTATAATCCTGCAAACATAAACACAAAAACATATAGAGCCAACTAACATCGCATTGAGAACATACAGATTCCAAGTATTAAGCATCAAAAGTGTTATATTTTGCAGCACATCAACACCCTCAACTTAAAATTATTTCTTGTCCTCAAGCGACGGACTCAATCGATATAGATAATAAAGTAACACAAAGAACTTAACCTAATGGCATACATCAGATAAATCTTAGACTCAGATACCTACACCAACTTTTCAAAACAGGATTAGATAGCTATCTAGCAAACCAATACAACGTGGTGCATATGAATACACAACTAAGACAAGCAAGGGGTTATTAAAAGTTATCATTCACTGAACAAGTTTAGTGCTAACAATGTAATGCAAGTTCCCTCACAGAGAGAAGTCCCATATTTTACCCTCAATGATGTTTTCATGCTCAATTTTGGGACTATGCAAAATCACTTAATGTCGCAAAAGATATATATGCATAATGTCTAATACCATAGGCTTGCTTATGTATTCATGACTCATACCTTCAGCTAATTGAACTAAGATCACTTTATGACTTTCTAGGCTTGTAACGTAGGCTCAAGTGGTTTTGATATGGTATTATGGGAAAATAGTCACTAAAGTCCCTCCTTGACACTGTCTTTTTCTACACTTTTGCCCTACTAACTCTGTTATTTTCACTTTATTCTCTCTTTTTCCTACTTCAAGTGTTTTCTTCTCATTTTTAAACTTTTTGCCTTGTTTCCACACTTCATTTTGCTTTAAAAGCTTACATTAAGGCATCACTTATTTTTCTTGCACCTGGTACATGATTTTTCCCTTTTTCTCCATATCACTAACTCACCCCCTTATTTTTGTTACCCCCTAACACCAGTCACACTCAAATTAGGTTTTTGGCCTATATTGAGGTGCACAATATCCGTCCTCAGAACCAAGGCAACTTTTGGTAGCCACCCTCAACTTGGGCTTTTTTCGTCTATTATGGTGCACAATGTTCAAGGAAGGACTAGGGCCAATTTTAGGATTTTATAACTAATAAGGTTATGTTAATCAGGCATTTTTAAAGAATAGGTAAGTGTTAGGCTCAAACATTAGGAACAATGGATTATATCACCATTTTGGTTGGTCCTTTCAGGCTAAGTGGATTATTAAGAACAATGGCCCAAGATCCTTTCCTAATCAGATTAATCTACAATCTAACTTAGAGTAACAGGGCAAGTTCTGAACTAGCACAAAACACATGAATCTAGCAAATTAAGCTCACACGCACATGACACTGCATACATTACCAAGAAAAGACTCTTAGATCATGCTTTTAATCTCAATATACCCTCTCTTATCAGAATAAACATTGTCACACACCTAGATATGCATGGTTGCTACCTACTACTAATCAAAAATTTTTTGAGGGTATCATTTTTTAGATAAAACACAAAACATGTTACATGCCAAAAATATTGGTACTCTATGCTACACATACTATCTAAACATCCTAAACGTGTTGGTTCGACAGAAAGCAAATATCCAAGGGGGAAAAACACACAGGCAACAAAATCCTAGGATCAAAAATTAAGGTAGTTATGGAACCAAGCTACTCAGACTTCACTAAGGCTTATAACTACCCACACCCCATTAAAAAAATGTGCATAATCCCCAATGGATAAAATAAAAAAATAACACATAAGGGGTCAAAAAAGCACACCTAGGCGCCTAAGCGCCAGTGTTCCTTTGGTTGCCTCCCAAGTTGTGCCTGATTCATTGTCGTGACATGACATAGATAGCTTGAGTACTCAGACTTCCTCAAGCTTTTGTTCTCCCCTATTGATTCCTATAGCTTGTTGGGGGGTACTCTCCTCACCATAATTTGCCTCCATACTATGCCTCTTAATATTCTTTAGATTCGATGCTATGGTGCGTAGCATCATGCTTCTTTGAATCTGACCTAGTTGGGCTGACACCAGTTCGAATTGTCGATTGAGATTTTTTATTACCGTCAAGTATTGTTCAACTTTTTGGATTATATTGGCAATGTCAGACTTAATTTCCCTCAAAGCCTGAATTCTAGGATTCCTAGTTCCCACATCATTATTATAGGGGGCACATAATGCCTACCCCTATTATTGTCCTTGTAGCCCCCATACCTGGTGCGGTGGCTTTCCTAAATGTCCCCTAGATTTATTAGCTCTTTGCATCTGCTTCATTAGCATCTCCAGATTGACTCTATTTTGAGCAACCATCGTAAGGATCTTCGCATTTATTTTTTCTTGGTGAGAGCTCTTACCAGCAATACGATTTGTTGAATATCTATTCATGGGTTCACAAACATAGTTCGTCTTGGCTTCCACATCCAACTGCTCAACAATTTCTACAAATGGTTGGTTTATGAACAAAGCTCCCAAGAGGGTATCAGCACATGCTCGACTATTTGCATCTAAAGCTTGAGAGAAACTTTCCACCTGGACATTCTCCGCAATTTTATGGTCCAGTGCACTCTTCAAGCATCTATTAAGCCGCTCTCACGGGGTAAGGATTGGATCACTAGGAAATTGCACAAAGTCGTTGATCTAGTCCTCCAACTTGAGCTTCTTTTGTTTAAGGAAGTACCTTGCTAGAAAGTACTTCTGCAAGTTTTCCTAACTTGGTGATCGAACTCTATGAGAGATTAGATAGCCAAACTACTGCATTGCCTATTAGAGACAATGGGAAGAAACGAAGTCCCACAATATCCATAGACAGATTCTATGTTCCAATCACACTCTTATAGACGAATACCACATTGTGTGGGTGGCTATGAGGATCCTCCGACGATAAGCCCGCAAATACCCCACGGTTATGCAGTATTTCAAGTAACCCACTTGAGACTATGAACTTTGTGTATGCCAGTAGTGGTGGCAACACAATAACTCCAGTCATCTCTATAGCCATAGGATTCAACCTGTCCTGATTCCACTAGTAAGAATTGAAACTAAAATCATAAGCCTATGAAGCAATATCCTCAACAGGATGTGGGTTCTCATTCTCAGCATCCTCATTGTTGTTCCTGTCAAAAGTTGCATTGGCTGCGTTATTGGCATTGTCTTGGGTTGTTCTTCTCAATGTTTTGTGGATGTCTAGTTCAAACAGAGTTAAGGGATTGTCTTGACTCCAAGTGTTGGGCATACACTACACCTACACCCTGAGAAAAAATAAAAATAACAAATACATGTAAAATAAGGGAACTAAGGAATAACATTTAGATTACTAATGAATTAACTAAGTCTAGGTATATTCCCAACAACAGCACAAACATATTGATGTCTACTAAGTTACACCTCCTTTTTAGAGGATAAAACAGTTACTATCAAGAAACAGAATCTAGCAAAGGTTAGGTCGACCCCATAGGGGATACGCAGATACAAGAGAATTCACCAATTTACAATTTGAATGATTAACCAACTTACTTCCCGCTGGGGGGTTGCTATAACCAATGAGAAATATAACTAAAGTGACTATAACAAGAGAGAAGTCAATAATGGAGAGAAACTAGGGTATTTTTTCCCTATGATTCGCCAACTCAGTATCACCGAATAACCTAATTTTTTTCTAGTGTATAGTATGTAGGAGGATAATTTATGTTCACCAAGCCCTTTGGTCAAAGGTGAGAGGTGAATTTCACTATGCGACTTTGCCCATCTCCATAGTGTGCATTATTAACCATTACCTATTAGTCCCAATACAACCTCCTTTTGGCCCAGTTTGGTTGATTAGGCGAGAACACATCAATTGAATCTTGAAACTAATCTCTTTTTCAATTCATTACTACCTTGGTCTAGTCAATAACACTAGGCGAGTTCTAATATTGGCCACTACTAGAAAACATGCAAAATGAAGAGAGTTAATTAATACATGCATATCCACCTTCAAAGAATTGTGAATTATCGGATTTTACTTTGTTAGTTCTTCATGGTTCCCACAACACTAGTTGTAGATTTAGCTACTCATGCTATGTGTACATGCAGGAATTATGAATTGAGAAGACATAATTAAACACTTACACAATAGAATTAAGAACAAGCAAAATCCAACTTCAATAAGAATCATAAGTTTTAAGGTAAACTTCAAATACAAGTGTTCTCAAATACTCTCCAACATGATCTTACAATTTTCTCACTCTAAATATTTAATTCTCAGTGTACAAGGAAAAAACTTATGAAAAATAACCTAAAAATCCTATTTATAATAATTATAATTCAAGCCTGAACAAAATATGAGAATTAGTCGGCATGCCAAATGAAAGGTCTTTTATGGTCCATATTACATTCCACAACCCGTAATCAAGGTCTCATACACAAATGCTAGAAATTTGGACTTTAACTCTATGACACCCCTCTATGACTCGTAAAGTGGTTTACGACCCAAAAAGGGGGTTTCGTCTGATAAAATTCTTGAAAGTCTAAATCAATGATCCTCAGGGCATAAACCATCTTCTAGAACTCATAAACCTCTCTAAAGCTTGTCTGCATGCTCATTAAATAAAGTTCAAAAAATAGCCCCTCAATAGAGTTGTCCACGAAACTACCCTATGGTCCATAGAATGATCTACTGCCTGTAAAGGGCTTGTATGACAACAAGACTCAACAATTTCTGCAATTTTATCCATTCAAGGTCAACTTGTAATCCTACAAACATATATACAAAACCACATAGGACCAACTAACATCGCATTGAGGACACACAAAATTTCAGGTTTTGAGCATCAAAAGTATTTTATTTTTACTGCACATCAGTTATATACCTCTTTCTATATTATGTGCCCTTGTCATCTAACACTGAACGCAGGTTTGGTAAGTCATGTGCATTGCATGACAGCATACTTAGTACATTCAAATGTACTAATACATACTTTTGTCTACATGATCTAACCATGTAGGAACCTAGGACTACCTTCATCCACTTTACGATTTTTAGCTTGGATCTTGAGATTAGCTTGCTGTGATGAGTCCTATTTTCCAAGGACAAAACATCATTTCTCTACCTATGGTGCTTTTACTTATGCTATTTACTTTGAGGTTGAGCCTGGGAAATGTCTTGGCTCTCCCATCTTATCACTAGAGGCATTGTTGAACATCTTGTAAACTCTTTTACGTTTATATGCTAAGTGTCGTATTCAGATATTATGACTATGGATATGGATACTTATTGGATATCATTATGTGGATTGGCAATGTGTTTTATGATGTAATTTTATGTTATAATGTGAAAGATCTTAAGTCTCGAATTACCCTATACAGTGAGTCAATACTTAACCGTCCCTTAGTCTTTATGTGCAACATGTTATTTGAATCTATGTTAATGCCTTTTCTTGTGACTTCCCCATAGTGTGAGTCCTGCTTTCTCATCTTTACTATTCATATGTGCTTTTGGACCAACGATGTGAATTTGGATACATTGAGGCTTGTTTGGGGACTCTCAGGTTCCCATTCACCATGTCATTCCTAGACCTTAGGTTTGGGTCATGAAAAGCTTTTTATCAGAGCACTAGGTCTGTAAATGATCCTTGGAGTCTAACATCCCTAGTCAAGTAGAGTCCTATTCCTGTGTGTGAACTACACCATACCTATGAGTGGGAGGCTATGATGAAGTTCTAGGCATTGACTCATTTATTCATGTCTTATGTTGTTCTTTGGAGTGTATGTTTAGTTTCTTTATCCTGATGGTATCCTTGCTACATTACATAAGATCCCTCCATGAAGAGGTCTCTTACCAATACTGGCACCGGCTTATGTGGACCAAGTTCCCCAAAGGCCTATGGAAGAGCCTATCTCTAATGGTGAATTTATCACAGCCTTTTCTATGATTTCCTAGGTGGTGACTGCTCAGACTAGGCAGGCTAATCTTCCTTGGAAGTCGGTGAGGGATTTCACTCGAATAAATCCTCTTGAGTTCTATACGTCAAAGACTAATGAGGATGCACAAGAATTTATTGATGAGCTCACTAAGACATTGATGATAATGGGAGTGACTTCTGAAGAGAAAGCCGAGCATGCTGCTTATCCGTTGAAAGATGTGGCTCAAATATAGTACACTCAATGGTTGATGGAGAGGGTTTGTGGTAATGTTGTTGATTGGGAGGAGTTCAAGTTTGCATTTTTCGAACATTTCTTCCCACTTGAACTTAGGGAAGCCAAGATGACAGAATTTATCAACCTAAAACAGGGTGGTATGAGTGTTAGGGATTATTCCCTCAAGTTCACAAAGCTCTCTTAAGTATGTTTCTATGCTTGTGGCTAACCGCCATGAAAGAATGCAAATGTTTATCTCTGGTGTCTCTGACTTGGTTGTGAAAGAATGTCATATGGCTATGTTTATCCTGGATGTGGACATCTCCAGGTTCAGGGTATATGTTGAACAGATTAAAGAAGACAAGCTCAAGGAGAAGAGAGTACATGACCCTAAGAGATCTTATTGTGATGGTGGGTTCTCCAACTCAAATGGTGGTTGTTATGGCCGCTTCCAATAGGGCTAAGAATTTAATGCATGAGTTTCTAATGCTAGGGTGCCTCCTCCCAAAGCACCAGTTGGTGGTGGGCCATTATTTCCTTGGTGTGACAAGTGTGAAAGGAATCACTTGAGTGCTTGTTGCAAAGAGATGGGTGCATGCTTCGGGTGTGGTAACAAGAACCACAAGGTTGCAAATTATCCTAAGATTGCTTTAGAAGAGACAGGGTCAGGTGGCTCAACGAGGTCAAGGAAAACAAAGAGCTTCACAAGGTGTTGCCCCAAGAAACAATAGGTCCTACGCTTTGCATGATTGTTACAAAGTTGAGGATACTCCGAATGTTGTGATTAGTATGTTAAAAGTCTTTGATTTTGATGTCTATACTTTGCTTGATTTGGGTGCAAATTTATCTGTTATGACTACTCTGTTGGCTATTAAGTTTTGTTCGAGTCCAAAAATCTTGAGGGAGCTTTTTTGCGTCTATACTCCCGTAGGTGAATCCATTGTTGCTGATAGAGTTTATCAGGGATGTCCTATTTCTATTTTGGACAAAGTCTTCTCGTGTAATATTGTGGAACATGACATGTTTAATTTTTTATGTGATTCTCAGGATGGATTATTTCCATGCTTCATATGCCTTTATAGATTGTATAACCCGGAAAGTCAAGTTCCAATTTTTGGATGGGCTCGTTCTTGAAAACAAGTGTAGTGACTCCGCTATTAATGGTTGACTTATTTCCTACCTTAAGGCCTAGAAGATATTTTCCAATGGGTGTATCTATCATATCATAAGGGTCAAAGATATGGAATCCAAGTCACAAATTCTTGAAGCAGTCCCAGTTGTGAATAAGGTTCTGAATATATTTCCCAAAGACTTGCCTGGTATTCCTCCCGAAAGGGAAGTAGACTTTGGAATAGACCTTCTCCTGGATAATCAACCTATCTCTATCCCTCCTTATCATATGGCACTGGCTGATTGAAAGTGTTAATGGATCATTTGTAAGATTTTTCGAAGAAGGGCTTTATTAGGCCTAGTATATCACCGTAGAATGCCCCAGTGTTATCTGTAAGAAAGAAAGATGGATCCCTTCATATGTGCATTTATTATAGGCAATTGAATAAGGTGACTGATAAGAATTGCCAAGAATTAACGACATGTTTGACCAACTTCGATAGGGGCTACCCGTTTCTCAAAGATTGAGCTCTATTATGAATATCATTAGTTGAAGGTTAGGGAGTGTGACATTCTTAAGACAGCCTTTCGGACTAGATACCCGCCTTTCGGACTAAGTATGGGTACTTTGAATTTGTCGTGATGTCCTCTAGTTTGACTAATAGTCTAGTCGTGTTAATGGATCTTATTAATCAGGTGTTCAACCCATTCCTTGACAGTCTTGTGGTTGTTTTCGTTAATGATATCTCTATTTATTCCTGAAGTGAGCAGGAGTATATAGACCATTTGAGGTTGTTTCTTTAGACTTCGAGGGAAAAGAAGTTGTATGCTAAGTTTAACAAATATGAGTTTTGGTTGGGTGAGGTAGCTTTTCTGGGTCATGTCGTGTCCAGTGATGGTATTAAGATTGATTTGAAGAAGATTAAAGCCGTGAAGAGTTAGCCTGGACCGTTGACTCTCTTGGATATTAGGAGGTTTCTTGGGCTGGCTAGTTATTATAAGAGGCTCCTTGAAGGTTTCTCATCTATTACATCTGCATTGACTAATTTGGCCCAAAAGAAGGCTAAGTTTGTGTGGTAGGATGAATGTGAGAAGAGTTTTCAGACCTTGAAGGATCGACTTATAACAACTCCTATTTTGACTTTACCGGATGGCTTTAATGGATTTGTGGTGTATTATGATACTTTTTAGATTGGGTTTGGGTTGTTCACTTATGCAACATGATAAGGTGATAGCTTATACATCAAGGCATTTGAAGGTGCATGAGTGTAGTTACCTGACTCATGATCTTGAGTTAGCGGCGGTGGTGTTTTCCTTAATGATTTGGAGACACCATTTGTAAGTGCTGCATGTTGATGTTTTGACCGACCAAAAGAGTTTGCAATATGTATTCACTCAAAGGGATATTAACTTGAGGAAAAGGAGATGGTTGGAATTCCTTAAGGATTATAACATGAGTGTACAATATCATCCCGACAAGGCAAATGTTGTAGCAAATGTTGTTAGTAGGGTATCTGTGGGAAGTGTGGCTTATCTTGATGAAGTAAACAAGGGGTTGGCAAGGGATGTTCACCGTTTTGCTAGGTTGGGTGTTAGGTTGGCCAATCTAATGAAGGTGGTATTCATGTTCAGAATGGGGCTGAATCTTCTGTGTTTGTTGATGTCAAGGCTAAGCAATATGTAGACCCGTCATTGGTTGAGTTGAAGAAATTGGTTGAGAAAAAGAAGATAGAGGTTTTCTCCCAAAGGGGAGATGGTATGTGTTGATATCAGGATCGGTTATGCGTTCCGGATGTAGATGTTCTTAGAAGGGTTATAATTAGTGAATCCCATAACTCACATTATTCTATTCACCCAGGATCTACTAAGATGAATTGGAAATTGAGGGAAGTGTATTGGTGGCATGGTATGAAGAAGGATATAGCCAAGTTTGTTTCTAAATGACATAATTGTCAACAAGTGAAGGTAGAGAACCAAAGGCCCAATAATTTGACTCAAGATATTTAAATTCCTACTTGGAAGTTGGAAGATGCGAACATGGATTTTGGGTTTGTCTCAGACCCGAAGGCCATTTGACTCAATTTGTGTTATTGTCTAAGTTGGCTCATTTCCTACTGGTCAAGACTACATTTAGTGCCTAAGATTATGCAAGGTTGTACATCCAAGAGCTGGTGAAGTAGCATGGTGTGCCTAGGCCTATCATATCGGATGATGGTACCAAATTTACTTTACTCTTTTTGAAGTCATTTCAAAGAGGACTTGGTACTAAGTGACTTTGAGGTACCACTTTTCATCCTCAAACCGATGGATAAGACGAGAGAACCATTGAGACTTTGGAGGACATGTTGAGGGCTTATATGTTGGAATTCAATTGTAATTGGGATGAGCATTTTCCACTCATCAAGTTTTCTTATAATAATAGTTTTCATGCTAGCATTGGTGTGGCACCATTTGATGTTTTGTATGGTAGGAAGTGTAGATCTCCAGTGGGGTTGTTTGAGTTGGTAGAGATGGCTTTGATTAGCTCAAATTTGAAGAAGGTGAAGTTGATTTGGGAGAAGATGAAGATGGTCCAAAGTTGCCAAAAGTCCTATTTGGATGTGAGGAAGAGAAACCTTGAGTTTCATGTTGGTGATTAGAATAATGTGAATGTCTCGCCCATGAACGGTGTAATGCATTTATAAAGAAGTTCAAGTTATGTCCCCGGTATGTAGGTCCTTATAAGATTGTTGAGCAAATTGAGAATGTGGCTTATAAGTTGGATTTGCATCCCGATTTGAGTTCTATTCACCTTGTTTTCCATGTGTCTATTTTGAGGTAATTAGTTGGTGATCCTAGTACTATTGTGCCTTTGGAAGGAGTTGAGATTGAAGAGAACTTGTCTTATGAAGAAGTTTCAATTGAAATATTGGATAGGCAAGTGAAGCGGCTCCATAACAAAGATGTGGTTTTGGTGAAGGTACTTTAGAGAAATCAACATGTGGAGAGAGCTACATGGGAAGTAGATTTGGACGAGATGAAATGATACCCACAACTTTTCCAATCTACTCAAGTATTAGGTTCTTCTTTTTCCAAGTGGTCCTGTGTCATGGCCCAAGCCTAGGGCCTAGATGTGACACAGTGAATGGGAATCCAAGGGAAAACCAAGCAAGCCTCTTAGCATATCATTTGCACATCCTTGGTTGCAGAAGCATAATTTAACAACAAGAAAGGAACAAATAATTATAAGGGATGCGGGACTTTGGAGTCACGCTATGGGGATGTTATAGGGAAAAGGATTTTCATGAGTCACATAGCAAATGAAGTATAAGGGATGGGAAAGTATGACTCACGCTATAGGAAGAATAGGATCTTGGGACTTCCATCTCATCATCAAGATACAACAAGAATAGAGGAGGGAATAAGGACTAAGGGAAGTCTTTCATAATTACATAAACACAACAGGATTTAAGTTCTAGTACGAATGGATAGTAGGCCTAGACATCTCCTAAGCTCACCTTCGAAAGATAAATATCCAACATAGACAATTCTAACAAAAGAATGAAAGTTAAGTGGATATTGTCCTAGGGACTATACACATATGTGAGGAAATCATTTGAGTTTGTAAATTGATAAGTTATACGAATCTGAAGCACCATCCACAGTAGTAAGCATATTTGTACATAATAAGAAAGAACCATCATAAATCATCATAAGAGGATATCTTGGGGATATGTGGGGGTAATGGACATATATAAGAAAATTATATATCAAGAGTGACATATAGCATAAGCCTTTGGGGAGTCATAAAACATAGTGAGAGAGATCATAACCGACACAAAACATGTAAGCTAATCCATGGAGTCCCGATGTTTTCCCTACACTAGAAGAAAAGGGGAAGTCACTTTGCCATGGTGAACCTCCTATTGCCTAAATGGATCCACTAACCACGCGTGAACTGAGTACTAGACTGTAGTTCTTGGACTTAGGTACTTTCCTCAAGCCCGCAGACTCGAGTACTCGCCTCTTAGGGATTTAGGTAATCTCCTTTAATAACTTTACCTATGGTGGCACATAGTTCTATGACCCGGGTACTCATCTCTAGTCCACTCGGTGCTAGGTATGCTCTCAAAAGAATAGAAAAATCATAATTCATAGTATCACATTATAAAATTGATCCAAGTCATGTGGGAGGGAAATTTATCCAATCCCCAAACTATTGATATCATAGAGTCAAAGTTATAAGATAGCTCCTTAATCATTCATCAGATCGGAGATACTCCACCATTATATATTCATTCATGGGAGATCTTCTACCATCAATATTCATTCACAGGAAATTTTTCATAAGCTAATAATAAACATAGAAATTTTCATAAGCCATCGTTCCTCATTATTTAGAATTCATACTTCAAGACATATGGTGAAGATCATTAATTTAATCATTCCTAAACAACCTATCGACAATTGGACATATCATCTTTCTAAACATGTACATGGAGACATGAAATTCATCTCATAAAATCCTTAATTTCATAGTATCTCATGGTATCATGACATTTATAGCTTTAAATATCATAAACCAGATCTCAAACCATCACATCATAATATCAAATAAAGGGCTTCATATCATTCATAACATTCATAACATTCTCATGCCAAGCCTAGGGCCTAGACGTGACACGGCGAATGGGAAACCAGAAGGGACCCTAATAAAGCCTCTTAATATATCAATACACATCCTTAGTCGTTGAAGCAATAAAAAACAACAAGAGATAGTAAAAAAGGAACACGGGGCTAAGGGACATCTTTCATATCATAAAACATCAAAAGAGTCAAAGGGAGTCAAAGATCATAGAACCATTACATACTTGTCCAACAACACCTCTAAACATAGAACTTAGCGGGGGCCAAGACAAGCAACTGGCTCACCCTCATAATAATGACATTAGGTAATCCAAATATACAAGATGTAGTCTAAACATAAGCATGATAGAAGATAGATATTTTCCCCGGACTTGAGGACCCACTAAAAGCTAACTTGAACAATCTTTCTAGCAATGTGGAGGAGAATCAATAGGAGCTTTGGTTCCTACATGGTTATATCATATAGGCATGGAGTATGCGTTAGTATGTTTGAATGTACTAACTATGTTGGATGCAATGCAACAAGAGATAGGCAACATAGTCAAAATGCATAATGATAAGAAATAGATGGCATAATAATAATATAGCATGTATGATCAATGCTTAAGTAAATCATGCTTTGAAAATCATTAATCTTGCATAGAACATGATATATAAGTGTGGGAAGAACACTCAACCGACATAAAATAATGTCAAGCGAGCTACAACTTGGAATCCCAACGTTTACCCTACACCGGAAGAAAGGGGGAAGTTACATGCTAAGGTGAACCTCCTAATGCCTAAGTGGATCCACTAAGCCTTGTGTGAACCAGGTACTCGCCTCTAGCTCCTAGACTCGAGTACTCGCCTCAAGCCTGAACTCGAGTACTCACCTCAAGCCCTCATATTTAGGATACTCGCCTCTTAGAGATTTGGGAACTCACCTCTAATCCTTTACCTATGGTGGCACGTAGTTCTAGGACTTGGGTACTCCTCTCTAGTCCATTCGATGCTAAGTCTAATCCCATGGAATATATAAGATAATCATACTTTAATAACTTGCAATAAACATAGACACATGACATGAGTAGCTCTTAACATCATTGACCTTAAATGGTGAGCCTAACTCCAAACATAAGAATGGGTCATCATCAACATTACTCTTTCATTTACATCAACATCAAAAGCTCACAACAGGTATAAACATTGAAAAAAGGGCTTAGCTTCATACTTTCATAATCGTAGATAATTTCATGAATTCATAACATACTTGATAGCCCATATTCAACGTGAACTCACTTGACACTTGTAAAACATGCACATATCTTGAAAATTCTTAACTTGGCATTTCATCAAACACTTGGTGGGCACATATGAGGACATGTTCAAATCATGCAAAATGCAAGAGTATAAATCATGAAGTAGTGAAATCAATACATCTTAAAATCATGTAAATCAGCCCCCAACATCATGATAAAACTCCATCATGGGTAACTTGTAAATCATATCAAAACTTCACAATAGTTCATAGATCTTATAGCTTGAATCATATGTAGTCTCAATAGACAAAGTTCACTTCATAATATAAGATCAAAATAGATATTTATGCATAATCAACAATATTTGACAAAATACCAACATATTTCATGATCATATTTCATAATAATAGATACCCATAAGAAATACAACTTGAAATCATGCAATTTTCATAAAAAGGAAGATTGGGCTTCACGGGTGAAAGGAACCCATGAATGAAACCCACATACCTTAGACATTCTCTTTCTTAAAATTGAGTTGAGAAAGACTCGAAGATTGGAATGGGGTCTTGAAATCTAATACTTGTTTTTGAGTTTCCTTGAATTATTATTGGGGTTTGGTAGAGGCTCTTGGGAGAATTTGAGAGTGTATTCCAATTGGGAGGAGTGCATTTGATCTTTATGAGCAGGGTTTAGATATTTAAGAAGTGTTAAGATAGCATAGGAGTCCCCAAAATACCAATAGAAATAACTAAATTTACAAAATGCAATTAATGAAACGAAATTTGGCAAAACCCTACATATACCCCTACACAAACTAGTTCTACGAAAACGAGCATAACTTCTTCATCCGAACTCTAAATAAGGTGAAACCAAGTGCATGAGAAAGCTAATTCAAATAGAGTTAATTTGAGGTTGTGTGCTATCCATTTCTTTGTGTGCTAAGAGATATACCCCTTTAAATTTGACACTCCTACCGGTAGTAGTGCAAAACTTGGCCAATGGAAATTCCTTTGAACTTGGCTTGATGTAGGGGACCCCCGATGGTCTTTAACGACATGAATAAGCTTGACTTATATTTAAATGAGAGCTTGAAGCTTGAATGAATTTCTTGAGATTTGGAATGATTTTGGGTCACTTGAATTTGGATGACATATTTGGCTAAGTGTTAGAGAGGGTTTTGGGGAATGTCTTGAATGATATGAGATTGAAAATGATCAAGTATAGGTGTTTTTATGCATGGGAAGGCTTAGGCCTAAGACCCCAAGGCCTTGGACCGAAACAAGAAAACTGGGCAATTTTTACACAAGGGTGTGCCCGAGTCGTGTCTATCACTCAATTTTATCCCTGAACTAGAATATGGAGTCGAATTTTTGATATCACACACATATTTTGAGATATAAGGAAACTACGATTTTGGGAACTTCCGAGGCACATTTTCTGGCACTTTTTGGGATCGTTTCACACTCACTCTCACAAAAGATATTCATGCATAATGAATAGTACTATAGTCTTTCCCCGATACTCATGACTCGGACCCTCAAATAACTGGACTAGGATCACTTTAGGACTTTCTAGGCTTGTATCTTAGGCTCAGGGGGCTTTGTTATGATATTTTAGAAAAATAGTGACAAATGGTCCTCCTTGAAACTGCGTTTCTACACTTTTGCCCCACCAACTCTTCATTTTCACCTTATTCTCCCTTTTTCCTTATTAAAGCTTTTATGGTTGGTTTCATCTCATTTTTCAATTTTTTGCCTTGTTTTTATGCTTCTTTTTGCTTTTTAGCTCAATCTAATGCATCTTTTATTTTTCTTGCACCTGATACATGATTTTTATTCTTCTTCTCCTCCTTTCTAACTCACCACCTTATTTTTGTACTTTTGCCCTTTCACCAGCTACCCTCAACTTGTGCTTTTAGCCTGTGTTAAGGTGCACAATATCTATCCTCCGAACTTAGGGCACTTTTGGTAGTAACTTAGAATTTTTGCCTTAGTCATGGTGCACAATTTTCAAGGACGGACCAGGGCCAATTTTAGGATTTTGCACTAGATAAGGCTAGGTTAATTAGGTGTTTAGAAGGAATTAGTACATGTAAGGCTCAAATATTTGGAACAAGTGTCATCATTTGGTTGGTTATTTTTATGCTAAAGTGGACTGTTTCAGAACAAAGGCCTAAGATCCTTTCCAAGTCCATTCAAGCTACAATATAACTTAGAGTAACAGGGAAGTTCTGAATTAGCACAAAATAGATGAATCTAGCAAAATAAGCTCCCGTTCACATAACACAGCACACATTATCACCAAAAGACTCACAAATCCTGCTTTTTATCTTAATTTACCATCACTTATCAGAACAAATATTATCAAACACCTAAACATGCATGGTTACTATCTAACTACTAATCAAAAATTTTGGTGGGTATTATTTTTCAAAACAAAACACAAAAACATGTTATATGCCACAACTATTAGTAGTATATGTTACAAATATTATCTGAACATCCTAAACATGCTAGTTCAATAGAAATCAAATATCAATAGGGAAAAAGAAACAGGTAAGAAAATCCTGGGATCAAAAATTGGGGTAGTTATAGACTCTAAGCTACTCAGACTTCACTAAGGCCCATAACAAACCATACCCCATTGAAAAAGATGCGCATTATCCCCAGTGCACAAAATCAAGCAAAAAAAAACATAATGGAGTCAAAAACATACCTAGACGCCTAAGCGCCAGGGTCCACGTTAGGTTGTCTCCCAAGCAGTTTTTGATTTATTGTCGCAGCACGACTTAGGCAAATTGAAAGCACCTGGATCTTCGCAATTTTGAGACAAGGACTTCGCAGTGATAACACAGCAATGTTGTAGCTCTTGAGAAAACTCCTGACTCACAGTACATTTTTTGTGACCACGTCTTTTATATAATTGGCATAACTCCACATTTTCTCCAAATCCTCAATGAAAGGGATGTTGATAGATAGCTATATAAGCTCGAGAGAAAGTGCTTGAACTTACCTCCTCCTTCTACTTTTTGATTCTTTAAGGGAAAGGAGGAGGTGGCCTAGGGATGGGCTTAAACTTTTGTGGCGCTTTAGCTGCTTCACTCACTCCATCCTTGCTACGATTATCTCATTCATCTGCATCCTTAGCTGCAACTATCTCCTCATGAACATCTTCCTCGTCAACCAGCATAGGAGGATCAATAGTGCTCTTGCCACCCCTAGTAGTATGCGCCATACACTGCGCTTTATTCTGAGGATTTTGCATTGTTTTGCTAGGAAATATACCCTTCTGACACTGATTCAAATGAGTTGACACTTGACCAAACTATTGTTCAAGCTATTTAATAGCCATAGAATGAGACCTTATCTATTGATTGATACTAGAGATCTCTGTTTTCATGCCCTTTAGGGTGTCATCCTATGTCTCAACCTTCTTCAATAGGCGATCAAACATCTCCTCAATCATGGAATTTCTTGTACTCACGTCGCGGTTGTATGGTGGAACATAAAGACCGTTTCTAAAACCTTCTCTACCCTAATTAGTATCTGGACCCCTATTCCCATTATAGTAACCACTGCAATTATCTTTGAGAGCTCCATCTCTACCATAGTTCCAACCGTGGTTTCCTTGGACTTAGCACAATAGTCTTTATTGGACCCTTAGGCGTTGGTTTGGAAACCCCTCATTTGATCAGTAACAAAACATATTCCTTCTCATAGTATGGATCCTCATACATGGATGCACATGGGTGTTGGTGAACCACGCGTTCACTCTTTCTTGGTTTTGTTTAATTACCACATCCATGCTTGTACGAAGCTGAGCAAGTTGCTGCATAATTTCTTCATTAATTTGGCTTCCTCTGAACCCACACTGACAACATATGAACTCTTTATAGAAACTCTATCTCGTTGTCCCTATGCACGATTCATCTTGGCCACTTGCTCCATATGCTAAGAAATCCTTACAAATGGTTGATTTAGAAACACGCCCCCATGATAGTGTCAGCACAAGCTTGACTATTCTCATCAAGGGCATAGTAGAAGATCTTCACCAAGGAATCATCAATTATCTTGTGGTCAAGGATACTCAGACATTTAGTAAACCGCTCCCATGTAGTGTGTATCGAATCACCAAGAGGTTGCTCGAAGTATTTGATCTAGTCCTTCAACTTGAGCTTCTTCGATTTAGGGAAGTACCTCTCTAAAAAGGCCTCTGCAAATCTTCCCAACTACTGATTGAACTCTGCAGGAGCTCAGACAGCCATAATACAGTGTTGCCTATGAAAGACAATGGGAACACACGAAGTCTCAGAGCATCCATAGATAGATTCTGTGTCCCCATCACACTCTTACAAACAAATGCCACATTATGCAAGTGGCTCTATGGATCCTCTGATGGTAAGCCCACAAATAGCCCATGGTTCTTCATCATCTAAAGTAATCCACTGGAAACTGTGAACTTTGTGTCTGCCGATTGTGGTGGCAACAAGATAGTTCCCATCACATCTACAGTAATGGGCTTCAAGCTACACTGGTTCCACAGGTAAACATTGGAAATGAACTCTCGAGGTTGTGGAATATCCTCTAAAGGAGATGGGTATTCATCCCTATCATCATCATTATTATTCCAGTTTAAGACTGTATTGGTCATGTTGTGGGCGTTCTCTTGGGCCATTCTTCTTATAGTTCGGTGGATCTCTAGATCAAGTGGAGTTAAGGGATTGCCTTGACTCCTAGTGTTGGGCATACACTACTCGTACACCCTACAAAGAAACAAAAATAAAAGTAAAATAAAGGGAACTAAGGATTAACACTCGAATTACTTAATAAATCTAACTAATTCTAGCCATATTCCCCGGCAACGGTGCCTAAATCTTGATGTCACCCAAGTTACACCTCCTTTTTAGAGGATAAAGCAGTCATTGTCAACATATAAAACCTAACCAATGTTAGGGTCAAACCCACAGGAATACGTAGACTCAAGACAAATTCATCAATAAGCAATCCAAGTAGTTAACCAACTCAATTCCCCGAGTAGGGGTGTTTGCAATAATCAATAAGAAAATAAACTAAACTATCACGGAAGAAAATTAATAATAGAGAGAAACGAGGATATTGTGTTCCTCAAGATTCCCCAACTTAGCATCACCAGATAACCCAATTCTTTTCTAGTGTATAGTATGCCGGATAGTAATTTAAGTTCACCAAGCTCTTTGATTAAAGGTGAGAGGCAAATTTCACTATGTGATTTGGCCTATGTCCATAGTGTGCAATACTAACTATTACCTATAAGTCCCACTAGAACCTCCCCTTGGCCCAGTTCAGTTGATTAGACAAGAACACATCAATCGAATCTTGTTAATCAATCTCTTTTCCTATTAATTACTAACTTAGTCCTGTCAGTAACACTAGGTGAGTTCTAATGTTGGCAACCACTAGGAAATATGAATAACGAAGAGAATTGATTAATACATGCATATACCCAATCCAAGAATTGTAAATTGTCCGGATTTGCTTTATTAGTTCTTCATGGTTCCCACAACCCTAGATGTGGATTTAGCTACTTATTCTATGTGTGATGAAGAAATTATGAATTGAGAAAATATAATTAACACTTACACAATTGAATTAAGATCAAGAAAATCCAAGATTGATGAGAATGACAAGATTGAAGATCAAATTTAAGCACAAATGTTTTCTCACAATCTTCTCTCTCAAGTACTGAGTTCTCCAGGTACAAACATTAAAAACTCTGAATAATGACATCATCCCTTGAAAAATAATCTAAAAGTACTATTTAAAGTAATATAATTTAAGTCATAAATAAATTAGGAAAACTAGTCGGCAAACTCTACGAAAGCTCTCTACGACTCGTACTATGATTACCGGCTCGTAGTCGGAGTTTTGTAGTCAACTCCTGAAATTTTGGACTTCTCTTCTAAGAAACCACTTTATGACTCGTAAACTGATTTATGACTCATACTGCATGTTCATAGACTTTATACTTCATCAAATTATCCCTCACTGAAAATCTTCACAAAACATATCAATACCACTCGTTGAATGCTCTACAACTTGTGTAGATGTCTCTTAGAGTTGATATTCAGAATTTATCTTGTCACGACCTAAGCCTAGGGCCTAGACATGACACGATGAATGGAAACCCGAAGGGACCCAAATAAGCCTCTTACCATATCAATCACATATCCTTGGTCGTGGAAGTAAAGCAACAACAAGCAAGAGATATGAATAAAGACAAAGGGACTAAGGGAAGTATTGATATTTAGAATAACATAAAGGGGTCAAAAATCAAAGCATAGATACACCAATTGTTCCAATAAAAACTCTAAACACAAATTGGGGGGGTGGGGGACAAGACACTTTCCGAGCTCACCTTCATAGTATTAAATGTTCAACATAAGAGATAACAAAAGCAATAGTAGCATAGCTAGTGTGCCCGAACTTGAGGACTTATCAAAGCCTATCTTTAAGATGAAAAAACTAGCCACGTGGAGAATGATTATGAGATACTCCGGTGCTTACATGGTAATATCATGTAGGCAAAAGTATACGTTAGTATGTTTGAATATACTAAGTATATAGGATGCAATGCAACAAGACATAAGCCAATATAGTCAAAATGCATAGTAATAGGCAACAAATGAGTATAATATCAATATGGCATGCATGATCCATGCTTGAAGTAAAACATCTTTGTAAATCATATAACTTGCAAATACAGATTACATGTGTAGGAAGAGACCATATCAACATAGTCCAAGAAAACTATCACTTGAACTCCAATGCATGCCACCCCCAACAATGTGATTGACGTACATAGCCCTCAACGTGGTAATACGAGCATGCAACACCCTGACAAGGTGATTGAGGTACATACCCCTTAACGTGGTAGTACGGACATGCCACCCCCCGATAAGGTGATTGAGAACATACCCGTCAATGTGATAGTATGGGCATGCCACCCCCAAACAAGGTGATTGAGGCTTGTCATCCCCTCAACAAGGTGGTTAGATATGCCACCCCCCAACAAGGTGTGATCAACTTGTAACACTATAGATACTTGATTCATAACTCATGCAATAGATCATCAATAGCTCAAGATACCTTGTGAAGACATTTTATCAAACATTTGGCGAGTGTGCAATGCTAGTTCAAAATCATGCAATTCAAGAGTGAACTAATGTGAGAAAACTTAATGTAAATCAATCCACCAACACCTAGTAAAACCATCATGTAAGATACCTTGAAATCCTTCATCAAACCTCATAATAGATCATAGTTTCATAGCCCAAAACATGCATATCACAATAGACAAACAATCTCATAGTATAATCTTGAAATAGGTAGAGATATGATTCCAATCAACATTTCATGAAACCCAGACATAATTAGTAGTCATAATTCATAATATGTAATACCCGTAAGTAACACAACTTAGAAACATACAAAATTCATAAAAAGGAAGGTTGGGCACCACGGGTGAAAGGACCCAATGGTCAAAACCCACATACCTCAAATTGGGGCTTTCCATAATGTAGATTTGAATGAGAACTTGAAGCTTGAATGAAGTTCTTGAGGTCCGGAATTAAGCTTGAGACACTTGAATTCGAATGAAATATTTTGTTAAGTATTAGAGAGAGTTTTAAGAGTGTCTTGAGTGATATATAGTTGAAAAATGGCTAAGTATGAGTGTTTTTACACATAAGAAGTTATGTGGTCAAGACCCCAATGCCTTAGGCCGAGATAGAAAAATAAGGAAGTCACAACACTGCTCTGTGACAGGTCTGCATCGTGGAGCTGTCGCGAACAGCATCTGGAAATGAAAATTTTTGAAAATTATTCTTTTACTATGGGTCCTCTAAAATCAGGGTTAATACCCATTTTCCACTCAATTTTTCCCCCTGATCAAGAATATGAAGTTGGACTTTTGACATCATGCACGGAGTTTGAGATACATAGAAATTATGATTATAGCCATTTCTGAAGCACATTTTAGAGGCGTTTTTTGGGGCGTTTCAATATTTTCCCCATGGAAACATTCATCCCCGAATGTCAAAGAAGCATACATAAGAGACGTAATCATGAGGATTTCATCCTGGCAAGAATGCAATAATGCAATTAAAGACCAATTTACAAAATCTCAATATAAGTGTCAAAAATCACCATAAACTTGTCAACAGAAACATGAATGCATGCAAAATGACATACGGGCTGAAACTTAATACTTGAAATCATATAGGGGACATAAATTAGTACCTTAGGTTTGAGTAGGGTGGAAGAGATATGGATACCACTTTTGCATGTCCGCCTCGGCTTCCCATGTGACACTTTCTACTTGTTGGTTTCTCCAATGAATCTTGGCGAAAGCTACATCCTTGTTTGTCAACCTCTTCACTTGTCTATCTAAAATTTCTTCCGGAAACTCCTCATAAGTCAAATTATCTTCTACCATACCCACAACATCCAATGGTACAATACCACTTAGGTCACCCACACATTTTCTTAACATAGATACATAGAAAATCGGATGAATCCTATTCATATCAATGGGCAACTCCAACTCATAGGTCACCTTACCAATCCTCCTCAATACTTTATAAGGACCCACAAACCATGGGCTTAATTTACCCTTTTTGCCAAATCGAACCACACCCTTCATGGGTGAAACCTTCAAATAGACCCAATCACCAACCTTAAATTCAAGACCCCTCCTCCTCACATAGGAATAGGACTTTTGTCTACTTTGGTTGTTTTCAATCTCTCCCTTATCATCCTCACCTTCTCCAAGGCTTCTATGACCAAACCCAGACCTAGCAAAACCATCTTTCCCACTTCAAACCACCCAACCAGGGATCTACAATGCCTACCATAAAGAGCTTCAAAAGGAGCCATACCAATGATTAAGTGGTAGCTATTGTTGTAAGCGAATTCAATGAGTGGAAGATGATCATGCCAACTACCCTTAATCTCCAAAACATAAGCTCTAAGCATATCTGCAAGCGTTGGGACAGTTCTCTCAGCTTGTCCATCCTTTTGAGGGTGAAAGGTCGTGCTAAGCTTTACCTTGGTACCAAGACCTCTTTGGAAAGACCTCCAAAAGTGAGAAGTGAATTGAGCACCATGATTCGAAATGATAGACAAAGGTACTCCATGCAATCTAACCAACTCATGTATTGCCACGACCCAAGACTAGGGCCTAGACGTGACACGGTGCAAGGGGAACCCAAAGGGCCCACAAGCAAGCCTCTTAGAACATCATTACACATCCTTGGTTGCAGAAGTAATAGATACACCATAAAAGAATAAAATAGGGGCAATGGGACTAGGTGAAAACTTGCACAACATAATCAAGAGATAAGAGACAAGCTCATATCATAGACATCAAGAACAATAGACTCAAGGCTCTTAGCATAGATACATAACATGTCCAACAAACACCTTTATACATAGATAAGAGCAGGCGCCAAGAGAAAGTAATTGGGCTCACCCTCATAGTCAAAGTAGACGATAAAGAATAATGTCTCAATATATAATAGGAGAATCATAGACTAAGGTCCCCATAGTGGAGGAGTCACCAACTTGCTTGAATAGCACCGAACTAGCCACGTGGAGGAGGAGGAGGATCAACTTGGGCACCGGTTCCTACATGGTGATATCATATAGGCATAGAGTATGCATTAGCACGTTTGAATGTACTAAGTATTTAGGATGCAATGTAAACAAGAATTGAGCATCAAAATCAAAATGCATAACAATAGGCAATATGCATACTTATGGCAATATGACATGCATGATCAATGCATAAGTAAAACATGCTTAAGTAATTCATGCTCATACAGAATATCATATGTGTAGAAGAGACCAAGCTAGATTTCCAAAGTACAAACACCTTGGTAGGTTAGTGATGATAGCACCCATCACCCTAGTGTGAAATGTACAAACCCCTAATCAAGGTTAGTGATAATAGAACCTATCACCCTAGTGTGTGAGGTATAAATCCCTCATCAAGGTTAGTAATGAAAAAACCCATCACCCTAGTGTGTGATGTACATACCCATCATCAAGCTCATTTCATCATCTTATAGTCAATAATATCATATCTCATGCTTTGGACCTCTAACACCTTAACAAACCAAATCCCGATATTTTATCAAACACTTAGAGGGTGTGTAATGCTAGTATAAAATGATAAAATATAGCGATGAAATCATGCGAGAAAATCCATTGTAAAACCGTCAATCAACACATTGCAACACCTTCAAGCAATATACATAAAAATGCCTAATAAAATCTTATAATAGGTCCAAGATTTTAAGCTCAAAACATAACAAAATAGTCACAATTTCACATAGTCTGAATATAGTGTGCAGTGAATTTCATAATAATCATGGTATTTGTAAATCAACTTTAAATCATGCAATTTGAGAAAAAAGAGGTTTAGGTATCATGGATTAAAGGAACCTATAAAAGAAACCCACATACCTTAGCTTAGAGATGAACTTGGTGAAGATTGGAGATGGAGACTAAAGCTTGAAGAAGAACCTTAAAGGAGAACCTTAGCTTAGGATAAGGGTTTGGAACTTGAGTTTGGGGAGTGAAAATATGACTAAGTGTTTGAGTGAGTATTAGGAAATGTTTTGGATGATATGAGGGTTAAATTTGGTTAAGTATAGGTAAAATCACATTTGAGAACACTTAGGCCCAAGACTTAGAAGTCCTAGACAGAGCTTAAAAAAGTAGTCCCCAAAATGAACTGGGGCGCGTCGTGAGGGGGTCACGAAAACCTCTCTGGAAATTGCGTTGTTGGAATTTCATAATTGCTAATCTTTCACTCTTAATTCAGGGTTAGACCCTTTTCACCTAATTTGGACCTGCTGAATAAGAATATGAAGTTGGATTTTTTAAATACCAAATGAATTTTGAGATATATGGAATTTAAAATTTTAGGCATTCCGAGGCATGTTTTCAGGCAATTTTTGGGGTTGTTTCATGTATATACAACTTAGCATAATCTTCGGCACCATAAGTAGTTTTGACTAGTAATTAATGAGTCGACTTTGTCATTATGTCAACCACAACCCAAATAGAATCAAAATGCTTTCAGTCTTAGGCAACCCAGCCACAAAATCCATGTTGATTTCCTCCCACTTCTAAGTAGGAATCTCTATATCTTGGGTTAGGCCACCCGACTTTGATGTTCGGCCTTCACTCATTGGAAATTGTGACACCCAGATATGAACTTGTCAATGTTCTCTTCATACCATCCCACCAATACATTTCTCTCAAATCTCTATACATCTTTGTAGAACCGGGATGAATAGAATAGGAAGAATTATGAGCCTCATCTAGAATCTTCTTTCTCAAGTCATCAACACTAGGCACACATAATCTACCTTAGTACCTAAGGGCACAATCTCCATTCTCAAGTCATCAACACTAGGCCCACACAATCTACCTTAGTACGTAAGGGCACTATCTCTCCCTTGGGAGAAAACCTCCACTTTACCATCTCTTACCAAGGCCTTCAACTCTAGCAAGGCAAGGTCAAGATCTTGTTTTACCTTTACCTGCTCAATCAATGAAGACTTAGAACCATCAACAACCACTACACCACCATTATTAAGTTCATCCAACCTAACCCTCAATCTAGCCAACCGATGGACCTCTCTAGACACCT
>JAOTQR010076265.1:34217-46287 GCA_025774065.1 Solanum ossicruentum
GCCAAATTTTAAAAGAAAATACCACGGCCACCAATTCAAGATCATGGGTGGGATAATTCTTCTCATGCACCTTAAGTTGTCTAAGAGGCATATGCTATCACCTTATTTGCATCAAAACTCGCCCCAAACCAATTCTTGAGGCATCACAATACACAACAAACTCTTCCAACCCTTGCGGTCTAGATAAGATAGGACCAGAGACAAGCTTACCTTTTAAACTTTGGAAACTCTTTTTACACTAGCTCATCGATCCACATAAATTTTGCCTTCTTTTAGGTCAACTTGGTCATAGAGGAAGCAATAGAAGAGGACCCATTTACAAACCTCCGATAATAACCCACCAAACCCAAGAAACTTCTAATGTCCAATAGATTTAAAGGTTTAGGCCAATTTCTAATCACCTCCATCTTCTTAGGATCCACCTTAATGCCATCACCCGACACCACATGCCCAAGAAAAGCAACTTTTTTCAACCAGAACTCAATTTTTCATATTTGGCATACAACTTCTCCTCCCTAAAGATTTGTAATGCCACCCTCAGGTGATCCACACACTCCTCCACACTAGGGGAATAGATCAAGATATAATCAACAAAAACTACAACAAACAAGTCAAGGTAGTGTTTAGAGACCCTATTCATAAGATCCATGAATATAGCTGGTGCATTAGTCAATCCAAATGACATAATCACAAACTTAAAGCACCCATACCTAGTTTGAAAAGCTGTCTTGGAAATATCACACTCCCTCACTTTGACTTGGTGATACCCCGAACTAGAGATCAATCTTAGAGAAGTGACTAAATCTAAGGGGTGTCTCTATCATCTTGTGAGGGTTAGGGATGTTAAGTCCAAAGTCCTTCCTATAGAGTCGGTTCTGGTGGTTAATAAGTTTCTTGATATCTTTCCCGATGAGCTTCCCAGTGTTCTTCCCAAAAAGGAAATAGACTTTTGTACAGACCTTCTTCCCGATACTCAACCCATTTTTATTCCCCCTTACTATATGGCCCCGGTGGAGTTGAAAGAGCTGAAGGATCAATTGAGGGAATTGATGGAGAATGCTTTTGTAAGGCCTAGTAAATCACCTTGGTGTGCACCGATGTTGTTTGTAAAGAAGAAGGATGGTTCTTATAGAATGTTCATTGATTATCGACAACTTAATAATGCAAGAAATGATCAACCCTTGACCACCACATCACAACTTTTCCACTCAAGGATGGGTTCACTTGGGAATTAGAATTTGACCCTATGTGTCCTACAATCAATAGAAGAAGAATATGCATGCAACTAATCCATCCTAAGAATGACATCAAAATCCACCATATCTAACTCAACAAAATCACATGGCAAGATTTTATGCAATATAAATAGGGGATAATTTCTATAGACTCTTTTAGCAACAATAGACTCACCAATGGGGGCAGACACTTCATAGGGTTCACACAATAATTTGGGGCTAACGTGAAGCTTTTTGGCAATAAAAGGACTAATAAAAGAAAAAGTGACACTCGGGTCAATCAAAGCATACATATCAAAATCAAAAACTTTTAACATATCGATGATGACACCGGGCACCTCATTCACCACTTGCCTCTCTTGAAGAGCATAGAACCTATTTTCCCTTGGGGCACCCCCTAGTTGGCCTCCTCTTCCCTTTGGACCCACATTTGCACCTAGGCCTTGTGGACGACCATCTCTACCTTCATTTTGTGCATGTGGACAATCAATCACCTTATGGCCCACCTCACCACAACCATAGCAAGCATTGGAGTTTCTCATACATGGGCTATTATAGCTCCTACCACATCTTTGGAATAAAAGTTTGTCATTAGCAAACCTTCTATTAGGAGCATTGGAGGAACTTTGGCCTTGGAACTTGGGGCCTTGGTGAAACGACCCAAAAAGAAGTACCCAAAAATATGCCAAGGAAGTGCCTAGATTCATAATTTCCACATATCTTAAACTCCGTGCGTGATATCAAAAATTCGACTTCATATTCTTGTTCAGGGGGTCAAATTCAATGGGGAATGGGTCTAACCCTTATTTTTGAGCAAACTAATCGCAATTTTGTTTTCCCAAAAATCAAATTCCAAAGAGGTTTTCACACCCCTGGCGCGCAATGCCAAGGTTGTTCTTCAGTGCATAGTTTGTCCAGTTTTTCTATCTCAATCCAAGGCCTTTGGGTCTTAGGCCTATGTGTTCCCATGCATGAAAATTCCTATACTTAGCCTTATTTCACCCTCATATCATTTAAGAAATTCCCAAATACTCACTCAAACACTTAGCCAGTATTTCATCTCCTAAATTCAAGTCTCAAAACTCATCTGGATCTTAAGGTTCTCATTCAAGCTTCAAGTCTCCATCTCCATTCTTCATCAAGTTATTCTCCAAAGCTAAGGTATGTGGGTTTCATTCATTAGTTCCTTCCACCAATGATGTCCAAACTTCCTTTTACCTAAAATTGCATGATTTAAAGTTGATTTACTCATGAGTATTACATATTATGAATTTCTCTACATAGCACGTTGGGGTTTCATGAAATTTATGATTGTTTTAGCATGTTTTGAGCTAAGAATCTAAGATTTATTGTGAGATTTGATGAAGGCTTTTAATGTATATTGCTTGAGGGTATTACCAAGTATTTAGAGATGGTTCTATATTGAATTTTCTAGCATAATTCTACTCGTGAATTTCATGGTTTTGCACTAGCACTACACACCCACCAAGTGTTTGATAAAATATTTGGATTATGATTTCTTGAGAAAATGAAGGTCCAATGCATGTCATATGAGTTGAATGACTATACGATGATAAAATAAACGTATGTATATGGTTTTCTTCTAATATAGTGTTGGAATGTGACCATGTCAAGGGGTTGCACTCAGGTAACCATGTTGAGGGATTTGTACCTTGATAACCATGTCAGGGGGTTTGTACCTCGGTCACAAATGGTGGTAGAGTGTGATAAACCACCAACAATGTTGGGGGTTTTGTATCCTAACAACCATGTGGGGGCTTTATACCTCGGACACCAAGGGTGGTAGGGTGCGGCGATCCACCAACCAATCAATCACCAAGAGTAGTAGGGTGTGATGATCCACGATAATGATCTCTTCTTGCACATGTATTATATTCTATATAAGCATGATTTACTACATACCATCTCATATGCATGCCATATTTCTATATGTTACTCATTATCTATGCTTATATATTTCGATTTTATGTTCTTATCTCTTGTTGCATTGCATCCTACATACTTAGTTTATTCAAATGTACTAATGCATATACTATACCTACATGATGACACCATGTAAAAACTAGTGCCCTACTTGTTCATCCTCCTCCCCGCGGCTAGTATGACTTCTCTCAAGTTCTTTGGTGAGTCCTCTATTTCGGGGATGATGTTTATGATCTCATGCTGTGTGTCAAGACTATATTCTTTTGTGTATATGTTGACTATGAGGGTGAGCTCGTTAACTTTTCTTGGTCCCGCTCTTATATATTTAATAGAGGTATTGTTGGACATGTCATGTGTAATGTTATGTGCTTTGACTCTTTCTTGATTGACGTTTATGATATGGAAGTTGTCCCTCAGCCCCATTGTCCCTATTTTACTCTAATGTTGCTGTATTTTATTGTTTTCACAACCAAGGATGTATAATGATATGTTAAGAGGCTTGCTTGGGGTCCCTTTGGGTTCCCCATACGTCGTGTCACATCGAGGCCCTAGACTTGGGTTGCAACAAACTTGGTATCAGAGCACTAGGTTGTTAGATCCTTGGAGTCCAACGCACCGCGTTGATTAGAGTCTTATTCATAGTTGTGTTGTGCACCATAACTATGAGCTATAGGCTATGAGGCGTTTAGGAAATATTTCCCTTTTCTTACTCTATGTCATGCTATAGAAGTTGAGGTAAGGTTTTTCCCCTAATAACTGTCCTTTGCTATGCTAGATCATGCCTAACACGAGAGGAAGAAGGGCCCGCACACCCGAGGAGCAATCAGCTAATGGAGAGCTTCGGGATGCTCTCACCTTGCTTGCACAAATTGTGGCTAACCAAGCCAACTAAGTGGCCCAAGCCCCTCATACTCCTACATCGGCATCTCAGGTGAGAAATTTCATATGAATAAATCCCCCGGCATTCCATGGGTCAAAGGTGAGTGAAGATCCTCAATAGTTCATTGATTATGTTTACAAGATCTTGGCTATCATAGATGTGAGGTCAAAGGATAAGATGGACTTGGCGGCCTACCAACTCCAAGGGGTAGCACAAATATGGTACAATCAATGGAAAGAGGAGAAAGGGGTTAACAATGTTGTACTTTAGGAGGAGTTCAAGGCGGCTCCTTAATCAGTTCTTCCCTCTTGAGCTTAGTGAAGACAAATTGGTGGAATTTATGAATTTGAGACAGGGGTCTATGAGTATGAGGGAGTATGCCCTCAAGTTCAACAAACTTTCAAAGTATGCTCCACACTTGGTGGCCGACTCAAGGTCTTGGATGAACAAATTTGTGATGGGTGTTTCCGACTTGGTAAGTGAAGAGTGCCGGTCCTCTATGTTGAATAGTGACATGGACTTGTCCCGTTTGATGATCTATGTTGAATAAATGGAGGAGGAGAAGTTGAGGAAGAGGAGGAGTCATGACGCCAAGAGGGCCCATTTTGAGGAAAAGTTCTAAAGCTGAAGCGATGGCCGATTTTTGGCCTTCTCATGCCTCTAAAAGAGGATTTACGAGTGACTTCCCAAAGACCCAAGGTATTGGTGTTGTGGTTCTTAATGATGTCTGTCCAAGGTGTGGTGGGACATAAGGGCCGATGCTTGAGAGACACTAATGCATGCTATGGTTGTGGGGAAGTGGGTCACAAAAGGTTAATTGCTCTCGTTATTACAACAAGGATAAGGATGTTCGTCCTCAAGGCCGGGGTGCCAATGCGGTTCCTTTGGGTGGAGTGGCCGACAAGATGGTGCCCCAAGGCACAATTGGTTTTATGCTTTGCATGGAAAGCAAGGGGTTGATAAGGTGCTCGATGTTGTTATCAGTATATTTTAAATCTTTGATTTTGATGTGTATGCAATGATTAATCCAGGTGCCACTCTTTCTTTTATTACCCCCTTTGTTGCCAAAAAGTTCCATGTTCAACCCAAATTGTTGTGTGAGTCATATAAGGTGTCTACTCCTATTGGTGCATCTATTGTTGCTAGAAGGGTCTATAGAAGTTGTCTCATTTGCACTTTACATAAAATATTGCCTTGTGAGCTTATTGAGTTAGATATGGGCAATTTTGATGTCATTCTTGGAATAGATTGGTTAAATGCCACTATGCCTCTATAGATTGTAGAACCCATAGGATCAAATTCCAATTCCCAAATGAACTCGTCCTTGAGTGGGAGAGTCAAGATGTAATGGTCATGGGGGTAGGTTCATCTCTTGCTTAAAGCCCGTAAGTTGATCTCTAAGGGGTGACTTTATCATCTTGTGAGGGTTTGGGATATAGAGTCCAAAGTCCTCGTTCCCATAGAGTCTCAACCAGTTGTAAATGAGTTTCTTTTATGCCTTTCCAAATGATGTTCCCAATGTTCCTCCCGAAAGGGTAATAGATTTTGGTGTAGACCTCCTCTCCAATACTCAAACCCATTTCTACCCCCTTACCGTATGGCCCCCACAGTGTTGAAGGAACAATTGAGGGACTTGTTGGGAAAGGGTTTTATTAGGTCCACCCAATCACCTTGGGGTGCACCAGTGTTATTTTTGAAGAAGAAGGATGGGTCTCTTAGAATGCACATTAAACTTAGTAGGGTCACTATTAAGAATAGTTATCCTCTTCCAAGGATTGATGATTTGTTTGACCAATTGTAAGTGGCTAGCCTTTTCTCTAAGATTGATCTTTGGTCCAAGTATCATCAAGTGAAGGTGAGGAAGTGTGATATTCCTAAGATGGCCTTTTGGACTAGGTATGGGCATTATGAGTTTGTTGTGATGTCATTTGGGTTAACTAATGCACTGGCCATCTTTATAGACCTAATGAATAGGGTCTTTAAACCTTACATTGATTCATTTGTTGTGGTATTCATTGATGATATTTTGATCTATTCACATAGTGAGGAGGAGCATATGGGTCATTTGAGGGTAGTGTTGCAGTGATTGAGGGAAACGAAATTGTATGCTAAATATGAGAAGTGTGAATTTTGGTTAAAATAAGTTGCCTTTCCAGGTCGTGTGGTGTCGGGGGATAGTATTAAGGTGGATCCTAAAAAGATGGATGTGATTAGAAATTGGGCTAGACTATTTACCCCGTTGGGCATTAGGAGCCTCTTGGGCCTAGTGGGTTACTACCGGAGATTTATGAATGGGTTCTCTTCTATTGCTTCTCCCATGACAAAATTGACCCAAAAGCAAGCTAAGTTTGTGTGGACCAATGAGTATGAAAGGAGCTTCCAAACATTGAAAGATAAGCTTATGTTCGCTCCTATATTGTCACTACCAGATAGTCTAGAGGGGTTTGTAGTGTATTGTGATGCTTTTAGAGTTGGTTAGGGTTGTGTTCTAATGCAAAATGGTAAGGTCATAGCCTATGCTTCTAGGCAACTCAAAGTGCATGATAAGAACTACCCTACCCATGATCTTAAGCTAGCGTTATTTGCATTAAAGATATGGCATCACTATTTGTATGCTATGCATGTTGATGTGTTCACTGATCATAAGAGTCTCCAATATGTCCTCACTCAGAAAGATCTCGACTTGAGACAAAAAAGGTACCTAGAACTTCTTAAGGACTATGATATGACTGTGCATTATTATCTTGGTAAGGCTAATGTTGTGGCGGATGCTTTGAGTAGGGTGTCCATGGGTAGCCTAGCTCATGTTGATGATGGTCGCATAGAGGTGGCTAAGGAGGTCCATCAGTTGGCTAGATTGGTGATTAGGTTGGGAGAAGTGGACAGTGGGAGTGTTGTTGTAGTTGATGGTTCTAAGTCTTCATTGGTAGAGGAGGTGAAAGGTAAGAAAGATCTTGAACCCGCTTTGTTGGAATTAAAGGCATTGGTAAAAGAGGGTGAGGTGGATGTTTTCTCCCAAGGGGGAGATGGTGACATTAGGTACCAAGGTAGGTTGTGCGTGCCTTATGTGGATAGCTTGAAAGAAAAGATTTTTGATGAGGCTTATGGTTCTTCTCATTCAATTTACCCCGGGTCTACTAAAATGTATAGAGATTTAATAGATGTGTATTGCTGGGGAGGCATGAAGAATGGCATTGAAAAATTTGTTTCAAGTTGCGACAGTTGCCAACAAGTCAAAGACAAACATCAAAGGTTGGGTTGCCTAACCCAAGACATTGAGATTCCTACTTGGAAGTGGGAAGAGGTTAATATGGATTTTGTGGTTGGGTTGCCTAAGGCTAGAAAGAGTTTTGATTCCATATAGGGTTGTGGTTGATAGGATGACAAAATTGGCTCATTTTCTACTGGTTAAGACTACATATGGAGCTAAAGATTGTGCTAAATTGTACATTCATGACTGAGTGAGGTGCATGGGGTTCCTTTATCCATCATATCGGATCGTGGTGCACAATTCACTTCACCCTTTTGGAGGTCTTTCCAAAGAGGTCTTGGAACCAAAGTAAAGCTTAGTATGGCCTTTCACCCTCAAACGGACGGCCAAGATGGAAGGACTATCCAAACACTTGAAAACATGCTTAGGGCATGTATATTGGAGCTTAAGGGTAGTCGGGATGATCATCTTCCATTGATTGAGTTTGCATATAACAATAGCTATCAGTTTAGTATTGGTATGGCTCCTTTTGAGGCTTTCTATGATAGACATTGTAGATCACCAGTTGGGTGGTTTGAGGTTGGACAAATGCCTCTATTGGGGCCAGATATGGTTATGAATGCTATGCAGAAGGTAAGGATTATTAGAGAAAGGTTGAAAACAGCCCAAAGTTTCCAAAAGACTTATGCCGATGTGAGGAGAATGGATCTTGAAAGCAAGGTTGATGATTAGGTTTATTTGAAGGTGTCACCCATGAAGGGTATGGTTCATATTGGTAAAAAGGGCAAGTTAAGTCCTAGATACATAGTTCCTTATAGGGTGATGAGAAAGATTGGTAAGATAGCCTACGAGTTGGATTTGCCTAGAGGAATGGAATTGGTTCATATGGTCCTTGTTGTGTCTATGTTGAGGAAGTGTGTAGGTGATCCTAATGCTATTGTGCCTCTTGATATTGTAGGGGTAGTTGAGGAAAACTTGACATATGAAGAGGTTCTAGTAGAGATCTTGGATAGGCAACTGAAGTGGTTGAAGAATAAGAAAGTTGCTTCCATTAAGGTCCTTTTGGGGAACCAACAAGTCGAAGGTGCTACTTTGGAGGCTGAAGCGGATATGCGAAAGCGATACCCTTATATTTTTCACTCCATTCAAGCCTAAGGTGTTGAGCTAAGTCCTTTATATGACCTCAAGTATTAAGTTCAACCATGTGCACGTTCATGTTTAAATTGACAAGTTCATGATGATTTTACACTTATGATGAAATTATTGAAATGATGTTTAAGTACAGTGTTGTATCTCTATGTGGGCTGAAATTATCATGTTTGTGTCCCTTATATAAATTTAATTGAAATTCAGGGACAAATGTTCCCAATGGGAAGATATTGAAATGACCCAATAAAAAAAGTGCTCGAAAATGTGCCTCGAAAATGCCTGGAATCATAATTTCCACATATCTCAATATCCATGCATGATATCAAAAATCCAACTTCATATCCTTTTTAAGGGGATCAAATTGAGTGGAGAGTGGGTCTAACCCCAATTTTAGAGCAAACGAATCGCAATTCATTTTCCCAAAAATCAAATTCTAGAGAGGTTTTCGGGCCAGGGGCCGAGGGCGCGCCTCACTACAATTTTGCCCAATTTTTCTATCTCGGTCCAAGGCCTTTAGGTCTTGGGCCTAAGTGTTTTCATGTGTGAAAATGCCTATACTTAGCCTTATTTCACCCTCATATCATTCAAGACATTTCCTAATACTCACTCAAAGACTTAGCCAATATTTCATCTTCTAAAATCAAGTCTCAAAACTCATCCGGGTCTTAAGGTACTCATTCAAGCTTCAAGTCTCCATCTCCATTCTTCATCAAGTTATTCTCCAAAGCTAAGGTATGTGAGTTTCTTTCATAGTTTCCTTTAACCCATGATGTCCAAACTTTCTTTTACATGAAATTGCATGATTTAAAGTTGAATTACTCATGTGTCTTACTTATTATGAATTTCACTGCACACTATGTTGGGGTTTCATGAAATTGTGATTATTTAAGCATGTTCTGAGCTATGAATTTAAAATCTATTGTGAGATTTGATGAAGTATATTGATGTATATTGCCTGAGGGTGTTACCAAGTATCTATTGATGGTTTTACACTGAATTTCTAGCATATTCCACTCTTGTATTGCATGGTTTTACACTAGAACTACAACCTGCCAAGTATTTGATAAAATGTTTGGATTATGATTTCTTAAGGAAATGAAGGTCCAATGCATGTCTTATGAGTTGAATGACTATGTGATGATGAAATGAACGTATATATATGGTTTTCTTCTGAATAGTGTTGGAATGTGACCATGCCCTACTAGGGGATTGCACGCTTGGTAACTATGTCGAGGGATTCATACCTTGATAACCATATCGAGGGGTATGTACCTTGAAAACCATGTTGGGGGGTTTATACCTCAGTCACCAAGGGTGATCGGGTGCGATGATCCACCAACCATGTCAGGGGCTTGTACCTTGATAACCATGTTGAGGGGTTTGTACCTTAGTCACCAAGGGTGGTAGTGTGCGATGATCCACCAACCAATTGATGGGGCTGGTACATCAATCACCAAGGGTGATAGGGTGCGACGATCCACCAATATGCTAGCAGTCTCTTCTTGCACTTGCATTATGTCCTATATAAGCATGATTTACTACATAGCTTCTCATATACATGCTATATTGCTATATGCTACTCATTGTCTATGCTTAAGCATTTTGATCATGTTCTTATCTTTTGTCGCATTGCATCCTACATACTTAGTACATGCAAACGTACTAATGCATACTCTATGCCTACATGATGTCACTGTGTAGGAACTAGTGCCCCACTTGATCATCCTCCTCCTCGCGGCTTGTACAACTTCTCTCAAATTCTTTGGTTAGTCCTCCATTTCGATGATGATGTTTATGATCACATGCTATGTTTCAAGACTATCTTATATTATGTATATGTTGACTATGAAGGTGAGCTGGTAGCTTGTCTTGTCCCCCATTCTTATCTATGTAGTAGAGGTGTTGCTGGACATGTGATGTGTAATGTTATGAGCTTCGACTCTTTTTTGACTCTTGATGTTTATGAAATGGAAGTTGTACCTTAGCCTTGTTGTCACTATTTTACTCTAATGTTGAAATTGTATTTTATTACTTCCGCGACCAAGGATGTGTAATAATATGTTGTGAGGCTTGTTTAGGGTCCCTTTGGGTCGCCCATGTGCCATGTCACATTTAGGCCCTAGGCTTGGGTCATGACACTTGAGGAAACCGATCATCCTTGGAATTTTGGAATCCACCTTCAAGACGGGACCTCTTGGCCTCACCACTCCTTCTTTTTCTCAACTTTTCCCCCTCTAGTTGTTTGGCATATATCATGAGGCAGGACAAATCCATATCACGTATCAACATGGCGGTACGACACTCCTCATTTATAAAGTTGGACACACCCAACATAAATTTGTTCATCCTAGACCTCGGCTAGGCAACCAATTGTGGGGCTTACTTGGAGAGTTGATTGAACTTGAGGGAATACTCCCTCACACTCATAGACCCTCGTTTAGATTTATAAATTCCATCATTTTTGCCTCCCTAATTTCAATAGGGAAGAATCGGTTGAGAAAAGCCACTTTGAACTCTTCCCAAGGGATAGCATCACCATTCCCCTTCTCCATCTTCCATTGAGTGAACCATATTTGAGCCACCCCTTTAAATTGGTAGGCCGCCAACTCTGCTTTCTCCTCCGAGTTAACTCCTATAATGGAAAACACCTTATATACCTTGTATCACCCCACACCTTACAATATTGGCACAACGCAAGTGAAACCTGACATGGTTGGTCAAATTGACGCTAAAGTTCAAAAGTGCTTAAATCTTGTGTTAATGGGCCATATGTGCGTATAGCACTTAAGAGGGTCGAGTGTATACATGTTTTGCATTGAATTGAGGAGATTATGGCCTTAAAATGAAGTGAGATAATTGAGGTTCTTCTAGGACTTAGAAGCTAGCAGGTGAGTCAGCTACTTGCGTAGCTCAAATTTGTTAGTTAAACGGAGATGAGGCGCAACGTCGAATTTTTCCACGTTCGATTATGAATAAAGTCTTTGTCAAGGGGTTAACTTTGGCCCATGTATTAGTATCATAAATGAGCTATATTTTCTGCCCAAGAAGTATAATAAAAAGGGACCAAACACATCACAAAACACTTAACAAATTGGGCCAACCCAAGTGAAGAAGAAAGCTGAAAATAGGCAGCCCAAGTCCATGATGTTGGTGACCCATTTTGGCCCAAGTTTGAGCGCCAAGCTGGTGGGTAAGCTACTTAATATTATGTGGTATATGGTGGTCAAGAAGTCAAGAGAAAGTAGGCATAATAGCCCTATATAAAGAGCTCCAAAGCTGCTCCACAATTCATTATTCACTTGAACTCAAAAAAAACAGATTGGTCTTCAAAGTTCTCTCAACTTTTCTCCACCTTGTAAAGCAGCTAAAAACTCTCCTAGGGTTCTTGGAGAAGCCCTACAGCTTTAATTAAGTGGTAAGTAAGTTTATACATGTGTTTACTATGGTTTTCTCACGAAAGACAAGAAGTATATGTTAGTATGTTGGTGCTGGAATTTCTAGACAGATTGTGTACTAAGGATTCTTGTGTACTTTTCTTATTAATTAAGAAGTTTTTATCTTGTTGGCTAGCTTAATTATGTATTAGTACTTGATTATGCAACAAATATTGGCTTTACAGTAGTGTAAAAAGGCTGGTTAACTACTTTTACA
>JAOTQR010076266.1:0-12994 GCA_025774065.1 Solanum ossicruentum
TCAAGTTTCCTTGCATGATTACACTCTTAAATTGCATGATCCTATACTAGCATTACACACCGGCCAAGTGTTTGATATGGATTCTTAAGTTACTGAAGGTCTGCATGGCTTATGAGTTAAGTTACTTTATGATGATAAAAGGAATGTATATACGAGTTGTTATCATGGAAAGTATCCGTAGTGTTGCAAGTGACCATACCATAGATGAGGGGTATATACCTCATCCACCTTGTCAGGTGGTGGCAATCTTGTACTACCATAGATGAGGCGTATGTAGCTCATCCATCTTGTAGGATGGTGACAATCTCATACTACTATAGGTGAGGGGTATGTACCTCATCCACCTTGTCGTGTGTTGGCAATCCCAGATTACCATATACGAGGGGTATGTACCTCATCAAACTTCCAAGCGGGTGGCATGCCTTGGATTTCGAGTACTAAGTTGCTTGGTCTATGATGATGGTCTACTTTTTCACATGTAATGTGTTCTATATAAGGATGTTTTACCTTAAACATCACTTATACATGTCATATTGTTATTATGTTATCCATTGCTTATGATAATTCATTTTGCCTATATTTCCTATCCCTTGTTGCATTACGTCCTACATACTTAGTACATTCAAACATACTAACAGATACTCTATGCCTACATGATGTTACCATATAGGAATCGGAGCTCCTCACGATCATCCTCATCCTCCACATGGCTAGTACGATTTCTCTCAAAGTAAGTTGGTGAGTCCTCAACTCCGAGGACATACTTCTCTTGATTTATGCTATGTGTTGACTCTTCTTTTGTTGGATACTTATGGCCATAAGGGTGAGCCCGGAGATTGTCTTGGGCCCCGCTCCTATCTATGTAGTAGAGGTGTTTTTAGAACCTTATGATGTATTAATGCTATACTATTGGCTTGTTATGTTTCTGTGGTATTAAGGTTGTCCCTTAGCTCCGTATTCCCTTTTTACTATCTCTTATTGTTGTTTTATTGCTTCTGTGACCAAGGATATGTAATGATATGTTAAAAGGCTTGATTGAGGTCCCCTCGGGTCCCCCATTCGCCGTGTCACGTCTAGACCCTAGGCTTAGGTCGTGACATGATTATTTGAAATAAACGCTGCTTTTCTTACCCTCAACTCTACCACTCTCTCCCAGGCCTTCATAGTGTGACTTAACAACTTGATACCCCTATAATTGTTACAGTTCTGAATATTACCCTTTTTTTGTACTATGGAACTATTGTACTCCTCCTCCGTTCATGAGGGATCTTAGACGTCTTTATAATAGCATTAAACAACCTAGTCAACCACTCAATACCATCATTGACCATGCTCTTCCAAAATCTACCAGAATCTCATCGAGTCTGACCACTTTCCGTTCCTGTGCTCATCCTACTAATAGCACATCTATCTTCCTCAGCTCTGAAATGTCTGCGATAACTAAAATCTCGATGACTATAAGACTGTGCTAAATTACCCAACTCAATATGTCTATCCCCTTTTTGTTTAAGAGTTTATGAAAGTACGCTTGCCGTCTAATTGATTCGAGTAGAAACAAATCAAAAACAACTAATGAAGCTGACTCAGTCACTATGCATGCAAAATAGATAGAAAAAGATGAGGTACATTGTATAATCCTCCGAAATTGTCTATTTCTCGAGTTGTATTTTCAAAACATTAATGTCTATTTATATTTTATCTCAATCTCAAAATTTGTTTTTTCTTCTATTTATATATACAACTAATTTGTATATATTAGTTTGTCTATTTATATAGTTTTTGTTTTTTTAATTTCAAAAGTTGTATGAAAATATTCATGTCTGTAACATTCGTTGGTTTTTATGCCATCTACAAATGTGTATATACAACAAACATTGCAATGCTTACTTTGTTTATAGCATTATATACAACTTACACTGTATACAAAGTAGTTATTACATACACATGCAATGTTGTAATAGTTGTATATATTGTTTTATATCATTATATACATTTTTTAATGTATATAATTTAGTTTTGTACAAAATATACATTGTTGGGCTTCTTATCCGTTCTTGTAAGTTTCAGTAGTTGTATCAATATAATTAGGTATATTTTTTTGGATTTTGACCTGCTGATATATACAAAATAAATATTTTTGTAATATAAATTATTCTACACATTCCACTCATATGTATGATTTAATAGTTATATACATCTTATTAACCATATACAGTTTATTTGTTTCTGTATCAAATATATATGTATAGGACTTCCATTTGTTTGTCATATTCATTGTGATCTTGTATATTATAATGTTCGTTGTGATTTTGGACGCATTCATATGCGTGCCTGTACTCATGTACAACAACTGCATACATTCTTGTACTTGTACCTGCTATTAGGGATATACACGATGTTGAGTTTTCTTTGTTGACAATGTGTGACATTTAGGAAGTTAAATATATTTTAAAGGAGGCTCTAAATTATGCCCCTCATACGTAGTATTACACAAATTATCATGTAATGGATGATTTAGCAAAATATATGTCCGAGAGTCAGTTGAAGTGTTTTTGTGAAACAACTTGTTTTCCCACTTAACAATAACGCATCAGTGCAAAGTTCAAGCACAACTATTCAGGTGCTTAATGATGCTTCAAGTGAATGGCGCCTCTTTACAGTTCAGCCGTAGAGAGTTCACGTTGATTCCTGCGCTGAAGTGCAGTGATGATTTGTCAACTTTCTCCATCAACAGTGATGAACCAAACAAACTCCATGTGCAGTACTTTAAAGGTAGAAGTCATGTTCTAAAAGCAGAGTTAATTGATTATTTTACCCACGAGGTTTGGGGCGAAGGATGTTGATGATGCATTGAAGTAATTTGCTTTGTTGTACTACATACAGTCATTCATCTTGTCCGAGGAGCCGATGGGAATAGCCATATGTAGATTACACTTTGACCTTGTCGAGTTTGGAAAATACAATGACCATCTGTGGGGCAATAAAGCCTTCAAACAACTAATAACAAGTCTTCACGAGAAGTTGAAATCGAAAGGTCAGTACTATAGGATTGACGGGTTCCCGCTTGCCATACAGATATGGTTGTACGAGTGTTATTCCATTGTCAATAAAAAAAGTTATTGTAAAGGTATCTGACCACATCCACGGGATTCTGAATTGGGAGACCAGAAGTGAAAAGCCTCGATGCGACAACTTTATGAGAAAAATGTTCTGTGATGTGAACAATCCGGTACTGCGTTACTCATTCTCCCCTGTATACATATTCATATACACAGGATTGTGATAATTTTATATATATATATATATATATATATATGTAAATTAATAATATATACATATCAACAACACATACTCATATATGTATATGTATATTTTTCTTCCAGCACAACACCTTTATATTTGTATAAACTCAAAAAAATGATAACATATTTCAATCTGGCCTGCTTATATAAAGATACCACAATTAAATTATTTTTATAGTTGTATAGTTGTAATTAAATTATACAACTAAACGGTTGTATAGTAGTTTAAATTTAGAATTTATTTGTATATAATGTTAAATAATACACAAAAAAATATTCTGTGTATATGCGGATTACATTCAAGAGCATTAGTCCAACAATAATGGAACTGACAATTTTTCAATTACCTCCGTAGTATGTGCCAACAAATTATTTTTCATCTCAACGCAAAAGTTTCATACAAAGGTGCCTTGATTTCCACGATCCTCAGATATCAAAATTGAACAATGGCAAAGAGAAGATGATTGGTAGTTCTTCTCTACCTGTTTCCTCTAAGAAGACGTCAAGGAGCTCTATAGCTAGTCCCAAGAGGTTGAATCAACAAAAAAGTAATTTCAAAACCACCTAATAAAAGGACTCCACCTGCTAAGAAAAAATTGAAACTAGTGAGTGTCATTCTTACTAAGCCAGCCGACAGACCTCATAGGCAACAACAAAAGGTTGACCATGGAAATGAATTCAGGATTACGCGTGATGAGTTTGATTCCTTTAAACAATCTGTAAGTATAATCTTGGTTAAATATATAGAAAAATTTATGTTATTTATTTCAAAATCAATTTTGTCGAAATATACATTTTCAATTGAAGGTAAAGGAAGAGTTTCAAGATATCAAGAAGTAGTTAAAAGACAACTTCAAAGCCATCCTCAAAGCAATCAATGACAACAAATCAATTGATAAGTTATTTTCCAAAACAAAAAATTAATCTATCTCCCAAATAAATTATAAAGTTCTTTCTTCGAGACAATGTTGAAGTTCCACAAAGATCTTGATGGCTAGTCATCAATCTCCTTAGCATGGCGTGTCTGATCATGTAGAATTTGAGAATCTAGGGGAAAAATTGGTGTCAAGCATGCTGAAGCACTGCATCCATATTGAACTAGGAACTGGAGGTCCAAACATGAGCATTCCCAATAAACAGTCTCCTGCACGTGTTTAGTATCCTAAGTATTACGATCCAAGTCTAGGGCCTAGACTTGACACGGCGAATGAGGAGCCCAAAGGAACCCCAAACATGCCTCTTCAATTATCATTATACATCATTTGTGGCGGAAGCATATACAAGACATAAAGAGTAAAAGTGGGGGCAACAAGGACTACGGGGAAAGCTTGCATAACATCATAATCAAGAGACAAGAGTCAAAGCTTATATCATAGATACATAACATGTCCAACAAACACCTCTACTACTTAGATAAGAGCTGGGCCAAGACAAATCAATCGGGCTCATCCTCATAATCAAAATAGAACATAAAGAAGAGTGTCTCAATACTAAATAAGAGAAACATAGATAATGTACCCGGAATAGAGGACTCACTAACTAGCTTGAGTAGTACCGAACTAGCTACGTGGAGGAGGAGGATGATCAACTTGGACTCCGGTTCCTACATGGTGATATAATGTAGGCAAGAGTATGCGTTAGTTAGTACATTTGAATGTACTACGTATGTAGGATGCAATGTAACAAAAGATTGACATCACAATCAAAATGCATAAAAATAGGCAATATGCATAATATAACAATGTGGCATGTATAACCAATGCTCAAGTAAAACATGCTTAAATAACTTATGCTCATATAGGAATCATATGTGTAGAAGAGAATAAGCTAGATTTCCAAAGTAAAAACCCCTTGGTTGGTTGATGATGATCTCACTCCATCACCCTTACGGTGAAGTACAAACCCCTCAAATGGTTGATGATAATCTCACCATATCACCCTGATAGCAAAGTACAAACCCCTCACATGGTTGATGAGTACAAACCCCTATCTCGGTTATCCAAACTCTTAGTCCCCCTGATCGGGCATAGTCTAATATAATACTTTATGTAGAATATATCATTTACATAAGCTCATTTCATCATCATAAAATCAATCATATCATATTCATGATTGGGACCTTCAATTCTTCAAGATACCATAATCGGATATTTTAGCAAACACTTAGAAGGTGTGTAGTGCTAGTGTAAAATCATGACATTCGATAGTAAAATCATGCAAGAAAATCCATTGTAAAAAAATCATCAATCAATATCTTGAAACACCCTCAAATAATATACATCAAAATCCCTCATCAAATCTTACAATAGATCCAAGATTTATAGCTCAAAACATAGTAAAACAGTCACAATTTCATGTGCTCAAACATAGCTTGCAGTGATTTTCATAATAATCAAGACCTATGAGTAAATCACCTTTAGATCATGCAATTTGCAAGAAAAGGAAGCTTGAGCATCATGGGTGAAAGAAACCCATGAAAGAAACCTACATACCTTAGCTTGGAGAAGAATTTGGTGAAGATTGGAGGTGAAGACTTGAAGCTTAAAGAAGAACGTTTAAGGAAATCCTTAGATCTAGAATAGGTTTTGAGACTTCAAATTAGGAGTGAAAATATGGCTAAGTGTTTGAGTGAGTATTGGGGAATGCTTAAGATGATATGAGGGTGAAATATGGCTAAGTATAGGTATTTTCATGTTTGGGAACACTTAGCCCAAGATCCAAAGGTCTTGGACTAAGATAGAAAAATTGGACAAAAAAATATATAGAAGCGCGCCCCTGTTGCATTGCGCCAGGGGCAGGATCATATTTGGAAATCGTATTTTTGTGATTTTCAAATTTTGCTATGGTTGCTCTTAAATCATGGTTAGACTCTTTCTCCCCTAATTTTGACCTCCTGAACAAGAACATGAAGTTAGATTTTTGATATCGCATATGGATTTTGAGATATATAGAAATTACAATTTTGGGCACTTCCGAGGCACATTTTCGAGCACTTTTTGGGATCGATTCACTATCTCTTCCTTGGGAACATTCATCCCTAAATGTAAAAGAGACATATAAGAAAAGAATGATCATAAAAAAATCAGCCCGAATAAGAATGCAACATTACACTATTTTCAAAATCTCAACATAAATATAAAATCATCACAAATTTGCCAACTTAAACATAAATGCATATGAATGATATAGAGGCTGAAGTATAAGACTTGAAATCACATAGGGGACTTAGAATTAGTACCTTAGGCTTGACTGGAGTGGAAAAGATAAGGATACTGATTTTGCTTGTCCACTTCGACCTCCCATGTAGCACTTTCTACTTGTTGGTTCCTCCAAAGGACCTTAACGGATGCCACCTCCTAGTTCCTCAATATCTTCACTCGCCTATCCAAAATCTGAACCATAATCTCCTTATAAGTAAAGTTATCCTCAAAAACCCCCACTACATTAAGAGGCACAATAGCATTAGGATCACTCACACATTTCATCAACATAGAGACATAAAATACTAAATGAACCAATCCCATCTCACTAGGTAACTTCAACTTATAAGCTACCTTGCCAACCCTCCTCATGACCTCATAAAGACTAACATATCTTGAGCTCAACTTGCCCTTCTTGCCAAAATGGATCACACTCTTCATGAGTAAAACCTTTAGGTAAACCCAATCACCAACTTTGAATTCAAAGTCTCTTCTTCTCACGTCGGCATAGGATTTTTGACGACTTTGGGCTGTCTTCAACATTTCCATAATGATCCTAACCTTCTCAAGAGCCTCCATAACTAGATCTGGTCCAAACAAAGCTATTTGACTGACCTCAAACCACCCAACCGGTGATCTACAACGTGTACCATAAAGAGCCTCAAATGGAACCAAACCAATGCTAGAATGATAGCTATTGTTATAGGAAAACTCAATCAACGGAAGATGATCATCCTAACTTCCTCTTTGCTTGGCCATCCGTTCAAGGGTGGAAGGCCTTAGAAAGCTTAACTCTAGTACCAAGACCCCTTTGGAAAAATCTCAAAATATGTAAAGTAAATTATGCCCCATGATCTGATATGATGGATAAGGAACCCCATGCAACCTTACCAACTCATGAATGTACAACCTTGCATAATGATCACCCCCAAATGTAGTCTTAACCGGTAGAAAATAAGTCAATTTTGCCATCCTATCAACCACAACCCAAGTGGAATCAAAACCTTTTCTAGTTTTGGGAAACTCAATCAACAAATCCATATTAATCACCTCCCTTTTCCAAGTAGGAATCTGTATGTCTTAGGTTAGGCCACCCATCCTTTAATGTTTGGCTTTTACTTGTTGGCAATTATGGCAACCGAAAACAAATTTGGCAATGTCCCTCTTCATGCTTTCCTACCAATACACATCCCACAAATCTCTATACATTTTGGTGGAATAGGGGTGGATAGAATAAGGAGAATTATGGACCTCATCGAGGATCTTCTCCCTCAAACCATCAACACAAGGCACATACAATCTACCTTGGTACCTAAGGGAACCATCTCCCCCTAGAGAGAAAACCTCTACTTTGACCTCTTTCACCAAGGCCTTCAATTCAAGCAAGGAGGAGTCAAGATCTTGTTTTGCTATCACCTCATCAACCAGTGAAAATTTAGACCCATCAACGACAACAACACCATCATGACCAACCTCTTCTAGCCTAACCCCCAATCTAGCCAATTAGTGCACCTCCCTAGCCATCTCCTTATAACCGCCATCAACATGAGCTAGGCTACCTATAGACACCTTCATCGGATGATAGTGCACACTCATATCATAGTCTTTAAAAAGCTCTAACCATCTCCTTTGCCTCAAAGTTAGATCTTTTTGAGTGAAGACATATTGGAGGCTCTTATGGTTGGTAAAACACATCCACATGCACCCCATACAAGTGGTGACGCCAAATCTTTAATGCAAACATAACAACAGCTAACTCTAGATCATGGGTAGGGTAGTTCCTTTCATGTACCTTAAGTTTCCTAGAGGTATAAGCTATGACCTTACAATTTTGCATCAACACACAACTCAAACCAATCCAGGAAGAATCCGAATACACCAAAGATCCCTCAAGCCCATCTAACAGTGACAATATAGGAGCGGACACAAGCTTGTCTTTCAATGTTTGGAAGCTCTTCTCACACTCATCGATCCACACAAACTTAACCTTCTTTTGAGTCAATTTTGTCTTAGGGGAAGAAATGGAGAACACATTCACAAACATTCTGTAATAACCCGCTAGGCCCAAGAAGCTCCTAATATTCGACGGGATCAATGGTCTAGGACAATTTCTAATCACATCGGTTTTCTTTGGATCCACCTTAATACCATCCCCCGACACCATATGACCTAAGAATGCAACCTCCTTCAACCAAAATTCACACTTTTTATACTTAGCATACAATTTCTCCTCCCTCAATCTTTGCAACACAACTCAAATGACCAATATGCTCCTTCTTACTATGTGAATAGATCAATATATATCACAATGAAGACCATGACAACCTATTGATAAGGTCCATGAAGAAGGATGGTGCATTGGTCAACCCAAAAGACATCACAACAAACACATAGTGCCGATATCTAGTTCTGAAGGCCGTCTCGGGAATGTCAGACTCCTTCAACTTCACTTGATGGTACCCGGATCGAAGATAAATCTTAGAGAAATAGCTACCCCCTTGCAATTATCAAACAAGTCATTAATCCTTAGAAGAGGATTCCTATTCCTTATAGTGACCCTATTCAGTTGCATGTAGTCAATACACATCCTAAAAGACTCATCCTTCTTTTTCCCAAACACCGGAGTACTCAAAGGTGATTGGCTAGGTCTAATAAATCCCTTCTCCAACAAGTCCCTCCATTGTTCCTTCAACTCTACCGGGGAAATACGGTAAAGGGGAATAGAAATGGATTGAGTATTGGGGAGGAGGTCTATGCCAAAGTCTATTTCCCTTTCGGGAGGAACACTGAGAAGGTCATTTGGGAAGACATCAAGAAACTCATTTACAACCAGGACCGACTCTATGGGAAGGACTTTAGACTCTACATCCCTAACCCTTAAAAATGGTAAAGACACCCCTTAGAGATCAACTTACAGTCTTTAATGCAAGAGATGAATTTACCCTTGACCACCACATCTTGACTTTCCCACTCAAGGACGAGTTCATTAGGAAATTGGAATTTGACTCTATGGGTTCTACAATAAATAGAAACATAGTAGGCATGTAACCAATCCATTCCAAGAATGATATCAAAATCAACCATTAATTCTGCAAGATCACAAGGCAACAATTTATGCAAGATGCAAATAAGACAACTTCTATAAACTTTTCTATTAACAATAGATGGACTAATAGGAGTAGACACTTCATATGACTCATGTAACAACCTAGGGTCAAGATGGAACTTTTGGGCAATAAAAGGGGTGACAAAAGAAAGAGTGGCACCAGGATCATTCAAAGTATATAGATCAAAGTCAAAGATTTTCAACATACCGGTAACAACATTGGGAACCTCACTAAACCCTTGCTTCCCATGTAGAGCATAAAAGTCATTTTTCCTTAGGGAACCACCTTGATGACAAATCCTACCCAAAGGGACTGCATTTGCACCTCGGCTTTTGCCCCGATTTCTTGGACAATCTACCTTTTTGTGACCAAGCTCCCCACATTCAAAGCATGAATTAGATTCTTTCAAATATGGGTCTCTATGATTCCTTCCATATTTAGGACACACATCAATAGGAGCTATACCACCAACACCTTGAGACCTAGGGAGTTTATTGGCAAACCCCCCTTTTAGTAGCATGGGAAGACCCTTAGTCTTGATGAAATCTAGCACCCTTTTGGAACTTACCCTCAAAATGGGCCCTCTTGGCCTCATGACCCCTTCTCTTCCTCAACTTTTCCCCTTCCATTTCCTCGACATATGTCATCAATCGGGACAAGTTCATTTCACTAATTAGCATGGTGTACTGGTATTCTTCACTCACAAAGTCGGAGACCCCCGTCATAAACTTATTTATCCTAGATCTAGGATCGGCCACCAAATGAGGAGCATACTTTGAAAGTTGATTGAACTTGAGGGCATACTCCGTCCCACTCATGAAACCTTGTTTCAAATTCATAAATTCTACCAACTTAGCATCACTAAGCTCAAGAGGAAAGAAATGATTAAGAAAAGCCAATTTGAACTTATCCCAAAGCACCACACTACCATTTCCCTTCTCTCCCTTCCATTGGTCACACTATATTTGGGCTACCCCTTTGAGTTGGAACTCCGCCAACTCTTCTTTTTCATTTGGACCAACACCTACGATAGTCAAAATCTTGTGGACCTCATTAATAAACTCTTGTAGATGTTCATCCACCTTTGAACCATAGAATACCGGAGGATTCATCCTCATGAGATCGCTTAACCTAGCTCCGGGTTAGTAGCATGAGGGGATTGGGCCCCTTGGTTAACTTGGTTGGCCACAACTTGGGCAAGCATAGGGAGAGCATCCCGGATCTTAAGTTGCTCCTCGAGAGTACGGGCCCTGCTTCGTCAAGTGTTAGGCATGATATAGTATAACAAAGAATAATTGTAAGGGGAAAAACTTACCATTACACTATAGCATGATTTAGAACATGAAGAAGGAAAACATTTCCTAAAACACCTCATAGCCTCCTATTCATAGTCATGGTGTTCTTCACAACCATGCATAAGACTCTAATCGACGAGGTGTGTTGGACTCCGAGGATCCATTAACCTAGTGTTCTAATACCAAGTTTATCACGACCCAAGCCTATGGCCTAGATGTGACACAATGAATGAGGAACCCAAAGGAACCCCAAACAAGCCTATTAACTTATCATTACACATCATTGGTTGCAGAAGCATATACAAGACATAAAGAGTAAAAATAGGGGCAAAAGGGACTAGGGGGAAAGCCTGCATAACATCATAATCTAGAGATAAGAGTCAAAGTTTATATCATAAATACATAGCATGTCCAATAAACACCTCTATTACTTAGATAAGAGTGAGGGCCAAGACAAAGAGACCGGGCTCACCCTCTTAGTCAAACTAGAATATAAAGAAGAGTGTCTCAATACAAAATAAAAGAAATATAGGTAAACATCCCCGTAATGGAGGACTTACCAACTAGCTTGAGTAATACCGAACTAGCCATGTGGAGGAGGAGGATGATCAACTTGGGCTCCGGTTCCTACATGGTGATATCAAGTAGGCAAGAGTATGCTTTAGTATGTTTGAATGTATTAAGTATGTAAGATGCAATGCAACAAGAGATAGGCATCACAATCAAAATGCATAAAAATAGGCAATAGAAATAATATAACAATATGGAATGTATGACCAATGCTCAAGTAAAACATGCTTAAGTCGCTATTGCTCATATAGAATATCATATGTGTAGAAGAGACCAAGCTAGATTTCCAAAGTACAAACCCCTTGGTTGGTTGATGATGATCTCACCCTATCACCCTTATGGTGAAGTATAAACCCCTTATATGGTTGATGATAATCTCACTCTATCACCCTGGTGTCGAAGTACAAATCCCTCACATGATTGATGAGTACAAACCCCCATATCGATTATCCATACTCTTAGTCCCCCCTAGATTGGGCATAGTCTAATGAAACACCTTATATATAATAAATCATTTATATAAGTTCATTTCATCATCATAACATCAATCATATCATATCTCATGATTTGGATCTTTAATTCCTCAAGATACCATAACTGGACATTTTATCACACTTAGAAGATGTGTAGTGCTAGTGTAAAATTATGCAATTCGAGAGTGAAATCATGCAAGAAAGTTCATTGTAAAACCATCAATCAACACCTTACAACACCTTCAAACAATATATATCAAAACCCCTCATCAAATCTTATAATAAATCCAAGATTTATAGCTTAAAACATAGTAAAATAGTCACGATTTCATGTGCTCAAACATAGTGTCTAGTGATTTTTATAATAATCAAGACTCATGACTAAATCACTTTTAAATCATGCAATTTGTAAGAAAAGGAAGCTTGGGCATCATGGGTGAAAGAAACCCATGAAAGAAACCCACACACCTTAGCTTGGAGATGAAGTTGGTGAAGATTGTAGGTGCAGACTTGAAGCTTGAAGAAGAACTATACCTTGAAGGAGATCCTTAGATTTGGATGAGGTTTAGAGACTTAAATTTAGGAGTGAAAATATGACTAAGTGTTTGAGTGAGTATTGGGGAATATTTAGGATTATATGAGGGTAAAATATGGCTAAGTACAGGTATTTTCACATTTGGGAATACTTAGGCCCAAGACCCAAAAGTCTTAGACCGAGATAGATAAACTAGACAAAAGAATATATAGGAGCGCGCCCTTGGTGGGTCGCGCCAGGGGCGCGGATCGTCTTTGGAAATTGCATTTTTGCCATTTTTAAATTTTTCTACAGTTGCTCTTAAATCAGGGTTAGGCCTTTTTTCCCCTACTTTTTACCTTCTGAACAAGAATATGAAGTTGAATTTTTGATATTGTGCATGGATTTTGAGATATATGAAAATTACGATTCCAGATACTTCCGAGGCACACTTTTGGGCACTTTTTAGGGTCGTTTCACTAAGCCTGATATAAAAAATTATGAGGTATTATTTTATTAATAGATATAACTAT
>JAOTQR010076297.1:0-12993 GCA_025774065.1 Solanum ossicruentum
GGTACCGACGTACAGGTGAGAAAGCCTTCCAGCTAGGATTCTGTACCTACCAGTTTTGCGCTCCTTTACTCCAGGAGTGATCTTTTGGGCATATACGCAGGGATTTACATTATTGTCGCTATGTGTTCTTTAGTATTTTTAAGGGTATGGCGGGGCCCTGTCCCGTCAATGTTTATTCTGTTATGTAGAGGCCAGTGGGCACGTGTAGGTGTAGTCAGGATAGTGTGTGGTGTCATCGTGTATGTATGATACTTTGTTAGGTGGCAGGACCGCAGCGGTGACCTTGCCGGCCCGCATTAGCTGTAGATATTTATATGTATGTGTATATGTGTGTTTTTGTGCTTTCTGGTAGCTGCTGCAGGTATGGATAGGGTATAGAAACAGAGAAACTCTGCCGAAATTTCGGTAGAATTTTGTAAGCTTAAGTTGTGATGTTCGTGATTTGATAGTGAATTAAGTGCCTAACCGGCATAAGTCACGACTCTGGGGTTGGGGTCATGGCACCTTCCTTAGTTAAGGTATGTGGGTTTTGATCCTTGGTAAACGAAGGATAATACACTTTAGGCATGTATTGGTTTTTAGTATCATCATTACACAATCTAGTCTGTGTTCTAGTATATTCAGAGAAAGAGATTCCTTGTCTAGAATTTCAAGTCGATTTAAAAATTCCTTATTCAGAGTATTACTTTTTTCTTTGTTGGTTGTTGGTAGAAACCCACTGATTGTCCAGTTCATTAGGGAATATTTTTTGAAGTGACAATAAGGGTATCTTTCTTTTTATCACTGTCCAAAAAGTTACTTCCAATCAAGGAGACTAAATATATTTTCAAGAAATCTACATGAAATTTGCTTACTTTAATTTGGGTTTTTAAAATATTTTGATTTTTTAAATTCCAAATGAATGAGTTATATTTATCTATCATTTAAAAATAATTAAGCTTTGAAATATTGAAATACATTGTTATTAAGAATATTTGAATATGCATGGTCCTTAAATGTTTGAATCTAAGCATGGTGATTTATTATAGTTTAAATATGGATTTGGTTATGGTTTTACTTTAATTCCATATTATATTATTGATTTCAGATCGAATCTCAACTACCCATGTCATTCTTATATTTTTCATAGCATATGCATTTCATGAGCATGGATTTATGAAATTGTGAGATGGGTTAAGCCCAATTATGCCAAGTACATGATTTTTGACAAGATTATGGTTATGACAAGAATGTGATCACATATATCTCTATTGATTATGACTCTTTAAGCATTTGGGTGCTTGCACCATTTTATATATGAATGGGCTATTCCTACGCATAGGTATTATGACTATGATAATACGATTTTTGGCATTTGAGCTTAAATATGAACTATCATGAATGATGTTTGACTTTTAAGACCAATTGTGCATTGAAATGATTTGGCAACACTTGTATCTCTTGAAAGCATGTATATGTATATTATGAGTATTTTTGTGGAATGACGACTTAGCACAGATGGATTGAGGGAGTGTTCTCCTTCCTGGAACTATGTGCCTAACATAGGTTATGTGAAATCCTATCCAAAATGGGATATGTTCCCGTAAGGAAGGTTGCTTTATACAAAATGGGATAGGCTCCCGTAAGGTAAAGTATAATGTGACAAGATATGATGTATGTGGAAATCCTATCCAAAATGGGATGTATTCTCATAAGGAAGGTTGCTTTATGCGAAATGGGATGGGTTCCCGTAAGGGGAAGTATGGTTCACCTTTGTCAAGTAGACCACCTCTTTACCGATGAGGGGATTTCATCGGGATTCCAAGTAATAGCTCATTTGGTCTTACTTATGTCGGTTGAGGCCACATCCCCACTATATATATGAGCATCATTTGTATTTCATGTATCATGAATTTCATAACATCTTGTTATATTACATTCCTTGCTATAAATATCCTTTGATATTATATGCCTTTTCCATTTAACATTGTATGCAGGTTTTGGTAAGTTATATACATTGCACCCCGCATACTTAGCACATTCAAATGTACTAACGCATACTTTTTCCTACATGATCTCACCATGTAGGGATCAGAGATTACTTTCATCCACCATTCGATGGTTAGATCGGATTTTGATACATTGGTTGTGGTGAGTCCTATCTTCCAAAGACAAGCCATCATTCCTCTACTTTAAGTTGTTGTTATTTATGTTATCTATACTTTGAGAGTGAGCCCGGAACATGTCTTTGGCCCTATCCTATCTTATGACTAGAGGCGTTGTTGGGCATCTTGTAAACCCTCGTCGGATCTATGTGTTATGTGTTGTATTTGAACCTTATGATTGTGGTTATCCTTTGGATATGACTATTATGGATTGATTATGAGATTTATGATATATATATATGTTTGATGTGGAAATGTGGAAGAGTCTAAGTCCCGAATTTCCCCTATAATGTGAGTCATACTTACCTTTCCCTTAGTCATTATGTGCTATATGCTATGTGAATCCATCTTAATCACTTTCCCTAAGATATTCCCATAGCGTGAGTCCTACTTTCCCATCCCTTAGAACTATGTGTTTAATTTGAGTGCGCATTCAAACCAACGATGTGAATTTTGGTACTTTGAGGCTTGTTTGGACCTCTTGTGTTCCCATTCATTGTGTCACTCCTAGACCCCAGGTTCGGATCGTGACACATACCGCGGGCACTAGTGGAGTGGGTGGAGGTGGAGACAGAGGAGACGCGACAATGACCGGCGGAGGGTGATGGATTGGTCGAAGGAGGAGCTTGAACGGAGGAGTTGTTTGTAGTGGAGACATGTTTTTTTTGGGGGAAAAATAAGTTGGGGTCGACTGAAATGGGGACTGGTAGGGAGTATATTAAATCAGGGTGATGGACAACGTCCCTTTGTTTGTTGCCCCTTTTAAATAATTTATTATTTATTCACTATTAAAATTTAAATTAAAAATGAATTTTAAAAAAGAACATTGGACATTACCACACTATCCGTCACAAAATAAAAAAATAATAATTAATCTAATTTTGGCGATTAAATTATTTAAAATTTTAATGTTTTTAAATAAAATAAGCGACGCACATTGCCACGCTATCCGTCACAAATTTAAAACAAACATATATATTAAATCTAATTTTGGCGATTAAATTATTTAAATTTGTAATTTTTTTAAAAAAATAAGCGATGGACATTGTCATGTTGCCCGTTACAAATTATAAAATAAAATTAAAAAATCACTTTGCCGAAAAATTCCGCGAAAAATAGCGACAAACATATAGTTATTTTCCGTCACTTTTAGTAATTAAAAAATTAAAAAAATATTATTTTATAAAAAGAAGCGACAGACAAAGTCTCTTTCTTTGTTGCTTTCAAAAGCGACACAGTCCGTCGTTGTTTTCTCATTTTACCCCTATTTTTAGTAGTGAATTCAGGATGCATCAAAACATTATTCAACAAATTTTGTTGGTATTATATTCCCTTGTGAATTATAATGAAATACAAGGAGAGATGAATCTGTTCAAATCAGAGGATGTGGAGTTAGAAAAACAATTAAAATTTTTGAACAAGCCAGCAATCAAAATTGCTAGCTAGGTATTTCTTTAAATTTATTATACTCATCAATCTCTTGAAATATTATTATTTTTGTTTGATATCGATTTTACGAGAAGAAAAAAGATCATCTATCACATGATTTCTGTAAATTGGACCTTACATTCTTTTTTCCCTTTTCAAAATTTTGTTGTACTGGATAATTATAAACCTTCTACATTATTAGAGAGTTAAATTTCACACAGAGACACTAATTCGACTTTTCATGGTCAAATATTAGAGAGGTAAATTTCATAGATCGTTATATAACTTTTGAATATTTTCCCATTAAAGTAAATAATTATATATTTTAAGACAAAAATCACAACAATTTTAGCATATTGCTGAAAAATCCAATTTTTGGTGCTTTTTTTTTTTGATATATATTAAATTTCAATTTAGCTTCATTAAATAAGTATCTGGCCCAATTCAAAACCATATCCAATGGGTACAAATTTTTTATTTTATTTTAGTTAAATAAATATAAGAAAGAAATTTAGTAGAAGTAAAACTACTTAACTTACCTAGCAAAAATATAGCTCAAAACGTATCTAACATATCTTTAGTCAAAAGGGGTTAATATTTATGCCAAGTATATGGAGATAAAAGTTGGTCTTGAGTCTATCATGGTTTATGAGCCGCATAAGGTATTTAACTTTGTTGGAACATTTGAACTTCCATATCCAATCGATGTTTTTGATATGGTCCTGTTGGGCATTTTCTAGAGATTGTGTTAAAAGGAAGTGATATGCAAACTTGTCATTGAACTGCCCAAACCTACTGTAGTGCCAGCAAACTTGTCTTCTTTATTAACATTTGAGTAAAGTCAGATGGAGTCCATTTCCATTTTGAGGGTGGGGGTGGAGGGTGGGGGAGTTGTAGGATAGGTCCGTCAGGTCCCACTGGCTATTCTTCCATACCTTTTCTAAGGTGATATCATTTTCTTCCCTACTTAGGGGTCAGTGAATAAGGCTGCGAATGCTATATTTGTTAGGGATCCACCTATTATTCAAGAGACTCACTTGGTTGCCTTTGAAAGTAGTACATTTTTGCAAAGGTTTGTTGTTTATCCCTCCATTATGGCTTTCCAAATTCTGGAAATAGGCCTGCTCTTCCAGTAATTGGGGAGTTTATGGTATTTGGATATCAAGACTTTTCCCTAAAGATTCTCCTTATTTTTGAAAAGTCTCTAAGCCAAGCTTATGTGGAGAGTTTTTATTTCTGAAAGTGGTGGAAAGGATGTCAAGGCCACCTTTAAAGCAGGGTTTAGTGATAGTCGTCCAGTTGAGAAGGTGGATTTTCTTCTTCTCATAGGAGTCACTCCAGAGAAAATTCCTCAAAGTCTTATCTAGGAGATGGGGCAGTATGGGCAGTGTACTGCATGATGGGGAAAGGGATGATATAAAGTGAAGCTTTGACATAGGTGGTTCTGCCTGCAAGGTTAAGGAGGTGAGTTTTCAAACCCACTAATTTGATCCTCATCTTCTCCAGTATGAACTAGAAGTCTCTATTCTCAGTCTCTCATGGAACATGGAAAAACCTAAGTACTTGACAAAGGAGGTATAGGGTTCTATATTGAGAACTTGAGAATAGAGATTGGCAAGAAAAGGAATGCAGTTGGTCGAAAACAGGACCTTCAACTTTTCATGATTAACTATCTTTTGTCCTGCTGAAGAATAGAAGTGGTTAAGGGTGGAGATGATATTGATGCAGTTTTCTTGGTAGCCCTTGCAAATAACACTAGGTCATCAGCAAAGAAGAGATGGAAGAGCTTTAGCCCTTGGAGAGTGATTCTGATAAGGGTCTAAAGATTTCGCACAAAGAGAATGAATAGGTAAAGGGACAGTGAGTTGCCTTGTTTGATTCCTTTAGAAGGGTAAAAATTGGTGGTGGGTTCCCTAGTAACAAGTAACAAGGATGAAAATGGAGGGGCCACCCACACTAGACATGATCAACTTAGTAAGGCTAGGGGGAAAATAAAAAAAAAAAGGTGGGTATCTCTAATGAAGGACCATTCTAGATCGAATGCCTTTTTGATGTCAATTTTGAGGCCATATTTTCTTGCTTACCTCGCAGTCGTCCAAACTGTGAGAGATATTCTTGGACGGTGATAGCTTTGCGAGATGCTCTTTTAATGTTCATACTCAATTTGCAGCTCATTTTCTAGATTCTAGAGGAAAATACTGTGAGTATAGTTTGGGGAATTTTGGAATCCTTTGAGCCTAGCAAGTGTATGTCTAAGCTTAGGGGTCATTTGGTTCAAAAAAATCAGTAACGCATGGATTTGTAATGTAGGGAAATTAGTATTGCAGAGATTATTTTTTATCAAGTATTTGATTTATTTCTTTCTATCTAATCTTGTGCTTGGTTTAAAAATTTACAAAAAACTTCTGTCCAATTATACCCTTGAATTATTATGAAATTTTCTATTTCATGTAATTAGATTAAAGTAGATTATTTTTTGTGACTTTTAACTAGTTAGGAAAATAATAATTTAGTCATCATGTTTGCTATTTTCTTACTTGAATTATTTGAGAATAAATAATGTTGATCTTAATAAATTAATCACTAATAAAATGTCAATTTTTAACTTAATAAAGATAGACCACTTATTATTAAAATCAAAAAGATGGTAAATAATTGTAAAACAAATAATCTATATTTACACATAAAAATTTCTAAGTTGTAGTTTTAATATAGTGTTTACATCTTTCAAGGTCACTTAACTTTGAGTATATATCTAACATCATTGGATTTTATTTTGTATCTATATAATCACTCAACTAAATTGATTATAAGAAAGTTTTGACAGGGCAAAGTATTTTTTCTTTACTATATAAACATGAAACCACAAATATATACAATTTAAAATTTTGACATGTTAAATTTATTTGTTTTATATTATGAAACTAGTTAACGTGCTCACGCTTCGCATGACAATTGAGATCAACATAATAAATTAATGATAGAAAGTTCTATGTAAATATAGTCAACATAATATGGATAAAATTTCAATACATATAAATAAAATGTTAATTCTATTAAAATAATAAATATAAATCAAGAATAAAGTAGCATGATGCGGAAACCTATTTAGCATCCACATTTTAAGATAATTATGTATACCTTTTACATCTAAATATAAGGACATATTAAGGACAAATTACTTGAACATTCTTGAACTTTAAATTTCTTAGAACATTATTCTTAAAACTATCAAAAAAAGGCTCATAAAAGTTCATTTTTTCCTACCTATTTAAGCAAACTTATATGTTGCAGTTTCTAGTTTCAATATGAACAAATTTATTCAGTCTTATTAATATAGGAAGATAAGAGAATTGTTCCAATGGAAAATACCTCACTTCTAACTGTAAAGTTGTGAGTCTAAATAACCAAAGTAACAAAAAAGTGAGCGCTCTTAGGGAGGTTTTATTTAAAAAGATCTATAGCGACTTGGTCCACTTGCTACTCTCACAAAATTGAGTATAGTCCCCTCTACATTGGATAAACAGAAATGTGCTTAACAAAAAAGTTATTGCATTTTTGCTGCTATTCCTGTAGTGGCTCGAATGTTGCAAATGAAAACAATCTTCCTTGCTAACTGCTTATCTGTTCAAATCGTCTTTGATTTCTTTGTATTCACACAACATATACATATTCAGCATATAGCAGCCTGAACATCTGTGCCTTCCAGGATTTCCTTTGAACATATTGTTTGGCCTATACCATATAGGTTTGATCTGCTGTTGTAGCTAATATAACAATCTCCTCCGAAGTGACACGGTATACTCACAGCTCACATACAAGTTATTTCACGACTCTAATATTTTCTAGGAGATTCACGGAGCATTAGGAGAAGTTGAAAATACATATCATGATCATTTTCTTTTTGGAAAATGATTGACCTCAATACCAAAGCTCATTTCTTGATCCTAATGTATCAAATGGCTGAAAGGTGAAAACTACCCATCATGCATCTTTATTAATAAAATTTAAAGGATGTGCTCTCACGATATTAGTAGCTTCTAATAGTTAGAACAAAAAGCAGATGCATAGTTCTTATAGTGTATACTAAATCCAGATGTATAGTTCTTATAGTTTATATAATTGCCTGGTGACACCAAGCCCAATATTGTGAGGAAAAATAGTAGCGTTATAGACATTGTTGTGGCCATGGACTGCATAAATCCCATAAATCATTGGAATGCCAATGCGGGTTGAAAGAGTACTGTTTTGAATCTCGTTTACCATATTGACCGAATCCTCAGTAGATGCCTTAGGTGCAGGAACACTCCCTCCACCACTCAAAAAGTCCCTATCGGAAGAATTTTTATAAAAATGAATTGTAATAGACACTACAGTGAAATGCAGATTAGCTCCTTTTAAACGATAAAGCATTCATATCTAGTAAGATATACACATAAAAATATGATTTTTCTAACACCAAATGAGCAAAATTCTGAAATCTCTAGTGAATATACAAGCAACCATTCAAGAATAATGTCACGACCTATGCCTAGGGCCTAGACATGACACGGCAAATGGAGAAACCTAAAGGAACCCCAAACAAGCCTCTTAACATATCATTCACACATCCTTGGTTGCAGAACCAAAAATAGACATTAACAAGGGATATTGATAAGAAGGGAAGTAGGACTAAGGGAAAGTCTTTCATAAAAGTAATAGCTTAAGAAGAGTCAAGCTCATGTACATAGAATAATGTATCATCCAACAACACCTCTACATGGAATAGAGTGGGGGCCGAGACACTTCTCGGGCTCACCCTCAAGTAGTAAGTAACCAAAAGTAATAATAGTCTAAACATTGCATAAAAAGAGAAAATAAATAATGTCGTCGGAGTTGAGCACTCACCCCAAAGCTTTCTTCAAATGAGGCCACTAGCCACATGGATGGGGATGATCAATAGAAGCTTCGGTTTCTATATGGTAACATTATGTAGGCATAGAGTATGCATTAGTACTTTGAAATGTACTAAGTATGCAGGGTGTAATGCAACAAAGGAGATAAGCTATAAAAATCAAGACATATAATCATAACCAATGGTATAAGCTCAATATGGAATATATGCTCAAAGCCTTACATAAACATGCATGAGAATGACCAAGTAGTCCCCCATTCACCTTATGGTATAACCTTTTTAGAGAGTGTTACCAATATCCCAACCTTTCGACATAGCCTTTTCAGCAGGTAGTAAAAGATGTCCCTTACTTTACTATACATTCTTTTCGGTGGGAGTCATGATTTATTCTACCTTACGGCATAGCCCTTTCGGTAGGTATTATAAGATGTCCTTAACTTACATATAATCTTTTCGGTAGTAGCCATTATTCATTCTACCTTATGGCATGGCCTTTTTGGTAGGTATTATTAAGATGTCTTTACCTTATGATATAATCTTTTTGGTAGGAGTCATGAATTAATCTATGTTCCAAAATTTCCTTTTCAGTAGGTATTATAAGATGTCCTTACCTTACGATACAATCTTTTCAGTATACAAAAATAGCTCATCAAACCATCACATTCAAGTATCAAGAAAGAGCTCCACATTTCACAAGAGCATAACAAAACATAAGATCTCAATGATTCACTTTTAGGGTCATAGATACTTTTTATGAATTTAATACATGCTTGGAAGTCCTTAATCATCATGAAGTCACTTGACTTGTAAAACATGCAATAGATCATCAATAACTTGAGAATTCTTGTCATGGCATTTTATCAAATACATGGTAGGTTCATGATACTTGTTCAAAATCATGCAATTCAAGAGTAAAATAAGATGAGTAAACTGAATGCAAATCACCCCACCAAACATGGTAGTAAAACCCTCATTTAGAATATCTTGAAATCGATCACAAAAGCTCAAAATAGTTCATAGTTTCATAGCTCAAAACATACATAGCCTCAATAGACAAATCAATTCATGAAATAAGCTTGAAATAGACAGTCATGCATAGTCAATCAGTATTTCATAAAACTCCCAACATAATTTATATTCATAATCCATGATAAGAGATACTCATAGGTAATACATCTTGAAAACATGCAATTTTAATTAAAAGGGATGGTTGGGCTCCATGAGTGAATGGACCCAATGGATGAAACCCACATACCTTAAACCTTGAATTCTTTGAGGTGAACTTGAAATAGTCTTAGAGCTTGAAATGAATCCTTGAGTCCCAAAGTTGAGCTTGAGATCCTTAGATTTGAATGAGAAATGATAGAGTCTTAGAGAGATTTTAAAGAGGGTTTTGTGAGTTATATAGTTGGAAAATGGCGAAATATGGGAGATTTAACGTTTAAATGGGCATGGGGCTATGACCTCAATGCCCTTGATCAAAATAGAAAACCCAAGGAAAAACTTACACTGGTCCACATTTTTGGCGCTGCACGGACCCAACGCGAGGCATTATTTTCACTGCTCCGTGCCCCAGGCGTGGACAGACACTATTTCTTGAAAAATTAGCAAAAATCATTTTTCGCTACAGGTCTTCTAAAATTTGGGTTATACCCTTTTTCCACTCAATTTTACCCTCCGAACAAGAATATGAGGTCGGACTTTTGAAATTACATACGAATTTTGAGATATAAAAAATTGCCATTATAGGCATTTCGAAGCACATTTTGAGGCATTTTAATATCTCCCCCTTGGGAACATTCGTCCCCGAATGTCAAACAAATATGCATAAGAGAATTAATCATGAAGATTTCAGCTTGACATAAAATGCAACAAATGTATTTAAACATCATCTTTAAAAATCTCAACATGAATGTCAAAAATACCATAAACTTGTTAACATAAACATGAATTCATGCAAAATGACATAAGGGTTGAAACTTAAGACTTGAAATCATATAGAGGACTTAATTTGTTATCTTGAGCTTGAATGGGGTACAAGAGGTATGAATCTTGATTCTTCATGTCCACCCCGGCTCCCCAAGTGACGCTATTGGCTTGATGATTCCTCCAAAGGACCTTGACGGAAGCTACATCTTTGTTTCTCAACCTCTTCACTTGTCTATCAAAAATTTTCACTGGGACCTCCTCATAGGACAAATTATCTTCTACAACACCCACAACCTCTAAGGGCACAATAGAACTTGGGTAACCTACGCACTTCCTCAACATGGACACATGGAAGACCGGATGAATCATATTCATCTCCGTAGGTAACCCCAATACATAAGCAGCCTTACCTACCCTCCTCAAAATTCTATAAGGCCCCACAAACCTTGGGCTCAAGTTACGTTTCTTTCCAAACCAGACTACACCCTTAATGTTTGAGACTTTCAAGTAAACCCAATCATCAACAGCAAGCACACATAGTCTACCTTGGTACCTAAGGACCCCATCTCCCCTTTTGGAAGAAAACCTCCACTTTACCAACCTTCACCAAAGCCATCAATTCTAGAAAAGGTTTTGTTTTGACTTGACTTCCTCAATCAAAGAAGATTTGGAACCATCAACAATCACTACACCACCATTTCAACTTCACTCAACCTAAACCCTAACCTAGCTAACTGGTGCACTTCTCTAGCCACCTCCTTGTTACCCAAAATTCACACCTTTACATTTAGCAACGACCTCTCATCCCAAATAATTTGCAATACCACCCTCAAATAATTCACATGACCTTCTTCACTACCGGAATTAATCCATATATCATCAATAAAGACCACCACAAATATATCAAGGTAGGGTTTAAAGACCCTATTTATGAGATCCATAAATATTGTCTGTGCATTACCTAAGCCAAAAGCTTTACTACAAATTTTAAAATGCTGATACCTAGTTCGAAAAGCCGTCTTGGGAATATCACACTCTCTCACTCACTTGGTGATATGTGGATTGAAGATCAATCTTACAAAAAAATGACTAGCCCCTATCAGGAAGGACATCAAGATACTCATTGACAACCAAAACTGACTCAATAGGGATGACTTTAGACACCATATTACTAACCCTTTCAAGATGGTAAATACAACCCTTAAAAATCAATTTGGGTCTTAAGACAAGAAATGAATCTACACTTAACTACCACGTTACAACTTTCCCACTCAAGTACATGTTCATTAGCGAATTGAAATACAACTTCATGGATTCTACTATCAATGAAAGCATGATAGGCATGTAACCAATCTACCCCAAGAATTATCTTAAATCCCACCATGCCAAGTTCAACAAAATCACAAGACAAGACTTTGTGCAATAAGGATATGGCACAACCCCGATAGACTTTTCTGCAATAATAGACTCACCAATTGGGGTAAACACCTAAAAGGTTCACATAACAATTTAGGACACACATGAAGCTTATTAGAAACAAAAGGAATAATGAAAGAAATAGTCGCACCTGGACCTATCAAAGCATACATATCAAAATCAAAAACCTTTAACATATCAGCAACAACATCAGGCACCTGACCCCTTCCTTGCCTCCCTTGAAGAGCATAGAAACGATTATGTCGTGGAGCACCCCTTATTAGCCTTCTTGAGATCTTTGATCAACGTGATCACCTTGCCCTTATGGTCGGCCATCTTTACCCTTGTTTTGACCATATGGACAATCCGTAATTTTGTGCCCATCTCGCCACACCCAAACATGCACTTGTGTTGCTCTAACATGTGCCACCATGTTTCCTCCCATATTTTGGACATTTAGGACGAGGCACCCCATTACCACCTTCTTGGAGCCTTAGGTTAGGCACCCCATCCTTAGAAACCCTCTGTTTGGAGCACTAGAGGATCCTTGGTCTTGAAACTCGGGGCTTGTTAAGACTAACCACCCTCAAACCAAGCCTTCTTGGACTCCTCGCTTCTCTTCTTCCTAAGTTTCTCCCCCTCAAGTTGTTCAGCATAGGTCATGAGATGAGACAAATCCATATCACTTACAAGCATCGCCGTACGACACTCATCATTTACCAAGTTAGACATCCTGACACAAACTTGTTCATTCGTGATCTAGGTTTGGCAACCAATTGAGGAGCATACTTGGAGAGCTTGTTGAACTTGAGGGAATATTCCCTCACACTCATTGAACCTTACTTAAGATTCATGAACTCCATCATTTTAGCCTCTCTCAACTCAATAGGAAAGAACCGATTGAGGAAGACGCCCTTGAACTCCTCCCATGGAGTAACATCATGATCTTCCCTCTCCATCTTCCATTGCACAAACCAAATTTGAGCCACACCTTTTAGTTGGTAGGCCACTAATTCCACCTTCTCCTCTAAATTTACCCCTATGATTGATAACACCTTATACACCTCATCTGTAACATCTTGGGGATCTTCCTCCGCCTTGGACCTATTGTAACACCCCACATTTTATATGTACTAATGCTATTTAAATAAATCATGTTATGGTTTGGTCAAATTTGCATCA
>JAOTQR010076308.1:0-12993 GCA_025774065.1 Solanum ossicruentum
ACCTCAAGAAAGAATTACTTCCTCACAAGCGTTCGCATCGCTGCCCTAGCTTCGTGTTAGGTAGAACTACTGTGAGCAGAAAAGGGCCGACAATACTTCACATTGTTGGGCCATGTCGTTACATTAGGGACTAGCAATAGTCTCTAAGTGCCAGCCACGTCTAAGGTACCTTCGAGGGGGGGGGGTGACAAATATATTTATATTTTCTATTACAATATAATTCAAACAATAAAATATTTACTTATCATTTATTTTTTTTATTTATTCATGCTTTTAGCAAGAGAACAAACATAATAGTTTTAATAACTTGGGTCATATATTTGACTATTATATTTTATATTGAGTCTCATTTTATAGTTCCTTTGGGTAAGGGCTGAAGAGTCGTACTCTCAAAGCTCTTTCAATTTTTAAATAAACATAAATATTCCTTCCAAGCATCCATACATATAAACAAAAATTGAAGTTAATAAAAATGTAGACATATTATCAACCGAGATGCATATAAATTATGAGATAATATAATATTATGAAAGGTGAAAAATATTAATACCTCTAAACTATTTTCATCCAGTACTTTGTTACGGACTTAGAACTCAAGCTAAGACTTTTGTATGATGCTAGTCAATTTGCCCATGAATCTTGCAAATACTAGCAAGCCTGTTGCCTAAGATCGCTAAGGGAACGCTAGATAAGAAAGACAAGAGAGCTTTGGAAGTAAGAAGGCTTTGATTGCTAGGAGAGAATGCTTTACAAGACTTGTTTCTTGCTTGATGCCAAATGAGAAGCCTAAGGGGGGTATTTATAATAGTCCCTTCCCAAATGGACGGCTAGGATCAATTTGATCCAATGGTTAAGAATGTTAGCCTAGAATCTTCCTACAAAATACCTAAGATATTTTACAAGTGGAAGATTTATCCAAAGTCTTCTAGAATGCCCTATAACTCTCTAGTATTCTCTATGGTCTTCTGCACAATTCTGGAGAGTTTCGAAGCCCTCTGGAGTGCGTCGGACATGTTCCGGTGCAATTTTGGAGCAGAATTAAGGCGGGACGTGTCATGCTCCCCCACCTGATGATGCGATGACTGCGGTCATTGCTAGTGCTGCAAGAATTCATGCACCTTATCCTTAAATTTCCATAAGTATTTGTACCTTTCCCATGTGGCCTCCTCTGGAGATTGCCCATTCCAGTGGACAAGGAACATTGCAGTGGCCAGCTGTCCCCTTTTCTATTTTGCCTGTTAGTTGATGCTGGCTTCTATATCTCGATCATGCGAGGCAGTTATGGTGATAAATGGCCTACTCGATTGTCCTCGGCTTGGATCATCCTTGTCCTCATGGTACGACTTGAGGACGCTAGCATGAAAAACAGGGTGAACCTTTAGCGATGCTAGTAGCTCTAGTCGGTATGAAATCTTTCCATCCTTGGCAAGGATTCGGAATGGCCCCTCACACTTGCGCACTAAGTTTAGATTTACGCCCCTTAGTGCTTTGAACTGTCTCGAGTTGAATTTTACCAATACTAGGTCACCGACTTTATAGTTGGTGGGACATCTAGTACGATCGGCAAATTTCTTCATCCGCTTAGCTTCCTTGGCAAGGTGCTACTTGGCAGCGTCTATCTGTTCCTCGAAGCGTTTAGCCAAATGGTAGGCGCCCAAACTCCTCCCCTCAGATGCTGCCGGTACGCTATTTGGTCAGGCTGGTCTCGGGATGGAATGGATGCCTCGAGACGCCGCACGGGCGCAATGCTATGCGCCTGACTCTCGGCCCATGTTATATGGTATCAGAGCGACACATGCTGTTCATGGCCGGATGCATGTTGATCCTTGGGCGGAGTGTTTCTTCCCCGGGCACGAGGACGTGTCTAGAGTTGGTAGGACGTCTAGGGTGTGAAGAGGGTGCAGACTCCGGATAAGACTAGGAGGGGACGGCACAAGGAGGTGCGACAGTCCGAGGGTGGAGACGAGGGGAGTTGCAACAACAACATTGCGTTGAGGTCGTCGCAACAATAGGTGGGGGAGAGTGTCAAGGACCAAAATCCGTGATCGTGTTGGACCACACAAGAGTGTACGTGCCGGCTGTGTCAAATTCCATGGGTAGGGGCAACAATAGCAATTAGGCGTTATTCTACCCTAGTTGCATTGGCTTGGCCGAGTTAGGCATGCCGACCCGATTTAGTTTGGGGAGTTTATCGCTTGTCAAGGACATAACTATGAAGGGAGTCGGAGCATACTAGGGGCACAACTGATCAGGAGCTATTGCCGCTTCCCTGATGAGCCCATGGCAGGACGAAACCAGTCGGTACATTATTTGGTCAGGCTGGTCTTAAAATATGTTTATTAGTCAGTTTTCACCTGATTCATTCCTAAAAACACACTATCCCAAAAAATCTTCCCCAATCTTTCTAAGAACTAATTCCTCAGGTATGTAAGGCTATACAAAGATTATCCTCCTACTATTTTGAAACTTAAATTACTAGTTCCATTCAAGATTTCAGATTACCCTTTTGAATCAAAGTTCCCTATATTCTTAGCCAAGTTCGTTGAAAAATTTTTCACGCATAATTTCTTGATAGTGATCATTATATTTTATGATTTTTTATTTTTTTTATCTAATTAAGATATGGAGACAATATTTACAACTATGGTTCAAACTATGAGATCCCTATACTTATTTTATGAAAAGTTATACAGACAGAGCTTGAGTTAAGTTCCAAAAGCATTTAAGCTTGTATTTGCAAGATAGTTGAAAAATGTATTTATGTTCTGCTGAAATACGGTATTGATATTATTTCCTGTCACTGAAAAGAGTTATGATGAGAACAATTAAGAAGAGTTAAGTGGGGCTAAGTCCCCAAAGATCAAAGAGATATTTTGAGAATACTACTTTTAAGTTTTGAGCAATGTAAAGTTCTTTTTGGAGTAGTATTGAGTACCAATATGAGTGAGAGTAGAATTCATAACTTGAACTCATAAACTACGTAGCCAACGTAGGATAGGATTGTACCGAGGTACAACTCCTCACTTGCCACTGAGATGGCCTAGTTTTGGGATGGATCCACTCCCCTAGTTTTTTGTCCACTACCCCAGCACAGTACGGGATGGCTCTAGCAGCGTGGGCAAGATGCTGTATCACCATGAAGCTCATAGTGGTACTTGTCGGTTAGAGAAACTCCCAAGACAATGCAAGTTATGTTTTACATACAAATTTTCAGCATGTTTATTTTCAATATACAGAGTATTTATTACTTATTTTATTTTGAGATTTGATTATTTTACTTTGAGAAACATTGCATCACTCTGAGTTTTTGTTTTGGCCATTTTTTACATACCGTACATTCCACGTACTAGGACCTACATCGTGTTATGATATAGACGCAGGTGACAGAGTCCCTCAACAACCGCTTCGTTGAGGACCAGACATCATCCAGCTATTGGTGAAGCCTCTTCTCAGTTTGAGGCTTTTTAAAGTTATCTATGTTTTTTTCTTTTAGTATTTTATATAGTTGTGGCTACTTTAGGGCCTGTCCTAGTAGTTATTTGGATTATTCTAGTTAGAGGTTCTATAGACTATGTGTCAAGTACTTTAGTTCTCATTTATTTCAGTTATTATTGAGATATTTCTTATTTCAGTTTATTCAAACCGTTTGATAATCTTAGCTTGTTATTCTGAAGCCTTTCTATGATTGTTTAAGTCTTCTACTAAGTAAGTACCCAGGTCAAGTGGTTTGCTTAGTTCCAGAAATGGTTCTGGGTACCGACCACGCCTAGGGTGTGAATTCAGGGCGTGACAAACTTGGTATCAGAGCACAGAGTTCAGGAGTCCTAGGGAGTCTATGGAACTGTGTCTAGTAGAGTATGTATTATGGGTGTGAAGCATGCCACAACTTTAATAGGGAGACTACAGGGCATTAGGAAGAGTCATTATCATTTGTTATTCCCTATTCGTGCTTCAAATTTTACCTCTATTAGTTCCCTTCTAACTCGTGCATTCGAGCCTTGTTTTTCATATCATGCCTCCACTCATAGCCAATGGACTAGCAAGGGGTAAAGGGTGCACATCCAGGAGAAGTAGAAACCATCCTGGCCCAATTCCTGAGGGACTTAGAGGTCCAGCTGTGCCTGTTGATCAGCACAGCGAGCAGGCATCTCCAATGCTGAGCTTCGCCAGGCCATCCAGACTTTGGCACAAGCGGTCACTACTCATGGAGGTCACCAGGAAGACGGTAGAAATTATGGATTGGATACCACCAAGGTTCGTGAATTTCTTAGGATGAACCCACCTGAATTCACGAGGTCTAATGTGAAGGAGGATCCTGAGAACTTTATTGAGGAGCTCTAGAAAGTGTTTCAAGTCATGAACATATGTGATGCTGAGTGGGTTGAGTTGGCTGCTTTCTAGCTCAAAAGAATAGCTAGGCTCTGGGTTGATATAGAAAGGAGGCAAGGCAGAAAGGGTGCCAACTTTGACTTGGCGGTGTTTGAGGATGTCTTTCTGGAACAATACTTCCCTAGAGAGTTGAGGTAGGCTAAGGTGATAGGATTTTTGAATCTGAAGCAAGAGAATATGAGTGTGCGGGAGTACAACCTCACGTTTACTCAGCTATACCGCTATGCTCCAACCATTGTGGCAGACATGCGTACTAGGATAGACCTGTTCATGTCAGGACTCTCTCGGATGACTAAGAGAGAGGGTAGGAATTCTATGCTGCTTGGGGATTTGGACATAGCTCATTTGATGACTTATGTACAGTAGGTAGAGGAGGTGAAAATGTAGTATAGGGAAAAGATCAGGAGCAAGAGGGCCAAGACATCAGGCCAGGTGGCAGGTAAAAAGGGGGCTGGAGGTGGAAATCACTCATCCTTTCAGCCTAAGATATTCGGATCAACACCTTCATCTGTTAGTGCACCTGCACTGAGGGTCAGGAATGAGCAGGGATCACAGAACTGTAGGTTCTCGGGCAGCCAGTCAAAGGGTAGCATAGCTCAAGGATCGAATTGTTATCCTGTTTACTATAAGTGTGGCAGGTCTCATCCAAGAGAGTGCCTTATGGGCATAAATGGTTGTTTCAAATGTGCTCAAATGGGACACTTCTTGAAGGTTTGTCCTATAGGGAGGCAGAATATGAGAGATAATATATCACAATCAGTTTCTTTAGCACCGCAGGGTGGGCACTGTATCAAGAGCAAGCGGGGGCACAAACTGCTTATATGCCATGGCCACTAGACAACAGGAGAACTCACCAGATGTGATTACCAGTACGCTCAAAATCTTTATTTATGATGTTTATGCATTGTTAGACCCAAGTGCCACATTGTCATTTATGACTGCTTATGTAGCTATGAAGTTTGGTGTCAGTCCAGAATGTCTTCTTAAGTCTTTTAGTGTTCCCACTCCTACTGGAGAGTTCATCCTAGCCCATATAGTTTATAGGGGCTGCCCAATATCAATTTATCATAAGAAAATCATAGCTGATTTAGTTGAGCTAGACATGGTAGATTTCAATGTCTCCTAGGCATGGATTGGCTTCATGTTAGTTATGCCTTCATAGATTACAGAACCAAGGTGTCACGCCCTGAACCTACACCTAGACATGACCGACACTCGAAAATCATTTCTGGTCCCAAACGAACCACTTGGCTTGGCTACTTACTTAGCGGAAGACTTAAAAATAGTGGAAAGGCTTTAATTAAGCAACATAAAACTACTAAACTTGTCTGAATAACTGAAAAGAGAAATAACTCCACAGTGAAGTCAATGAAATTAGAACTAAAGTATCTAACACATAGTCTATAGAACCTCTACTAAAATAGTCTGAAAGGACTACTGAGATAGGCCCCAAGTAGCCAGAACTAAAAATAAATACTGGAAAGCAACTTAAACAACTCAAGAGCCTCTGACTGAGAAGAGGCCTTACTAAAGACTGGAAGCTATTAGGTTCTCAACGGAGCGACTGCTGAGGAACTCTATCACCTACGTCTGTATCATAAAATGATGCAGGTCTTAATGATGTCAGTACATGGAATGTACCGTATGTAAGATGGCCAGAACATTTAATCTAGATACCATAATATATCTCAAAAGACATAATCATCAAGCATAAATGAAAATAACAATAACCATAAGACTTGTATACTGAAAATAATATGCTAAAATTGGTAAGTAAAACATAGTTTCTTAGCTTGGGGAGTTTCTCTACCTGACAACACCACTATGAGCTTCATGGTGATACAATGTCTTTCCCACGCTGCCAGAGTCATCCTGTACTTTGTCGAGGTAGGGGATGAAGAACTAGGGGAGTGGATCCATCCCAAAACTGGGCCATCTCAATGGCTAATGAGGAAGGTACCGTAGTACAATCCTACCCTATGCTGACTACATAGTTTATGGTTCAAGCAATTAATTCTACTCTCACCTATATCGGTGCTTAATACTACTCCAAAACTTTATATAACTCATACTTAAGACTAGGAATTCTTAATATCTTGTTCCTCGGGAACTTAGCCTAACTTATTACTCAGCTTTCTCATCTGACTTCTTTAACATAAATGAAAACTAGAATCAACTCAATGACTCAAAACATGCTAGATTTTCGTAGCTAATATGCAAAATTGATCTTTTAAAATGCACTTCTTGAACTTAGCATAAAATTACTCAAACTAGTGTTTCCTTTTCTTGACATAATAGCAAGATTTTCAAGAAAACTCAACAATTATGACTCTTGTTCATGAATGAATATAACTTGATAACAATTCTTTAATTGAGTGATATAGAGACCAATAATCATAATATTTATCAAAAATTTGTGAAATTTATCATAAAAATCAACATACATTCAAAGTTATGGGCATTCAGTCTCAATTACTACTTGAAAGTTCATGGGTGAAAACTAGCTTCTATTTCTAAAGATATTATCAAAAATAATGATTTTTAGGTGGCCTTACATACTTTGGGAAGAACTATGGGTGAATTGGAGGAATTTTTTTGAAGAATTGGAGAGAAATTCTTGACTTTCTTTACCCTTGAACTTTTCTTGGAAGGGGTTTTGAATGAATGAATGTGAAAAAAATATTTTTGAACCTTAATACGACTTAAAAACATCTAATTTAGGATTATGAGGTGTAGGAAAGGTCAAAATTACCCCTCTCCATCAAAAGAAAAAAATTGCTTCCATCTGCACTAGTGCGCGACGCGGGCTAGTGTATTATTACACTTATTCGTGAATTTTTCCAGTTTAGTCAAATTTCAGAAAAAACCTAAGTATGGTTGTGTGTCCTCTCCACATCGCAAAGCGGTGGAAACCTTATTGTTTTTAATTTTCTTGGGAAAAATTAATTCACATTTTTCACGTTAAAGTCGAGTCAAGACCATTTTCTGATTCAGTTTTTCACACTAATCGAAAATTAGGTCTCAGATTTGCAAACGGATCATGGAAAGACATGTTACGTGCGACGTGAATCCTGTCGGTATTTTCATCTTTTCACCGGTGTTACAATATCTCCCTTTTGGGATCATTCATCCTCGAATGATAACGATATGAACAAAACCAACTCAAAACGCAAGGTTCTCGAACTTAACAAACATAAGTCTTCAAAGGTGAAACATGAAAGTTTACCTTCAAGGTCCTCATTTTGGCCAACTAACAAATGTGGATACTTGGCCTTTTCTTCTGCTTCCCATGTGGCTTCTTCCACAAATTGGTTTCTCTACAATACTTGCACCAGAGTTATCTCTTTGATCCTCAACTTGCAAACTTGTCGGTGTAATATATGTTCCAGGATCTCTTCATATGACATGTTATCTTCTATCCTCACGCTTTCAACCGGGACAACTAGAGAGGGATCTCCCAAGCACTTCTTAAGCATTGAAATGTGAAGCACTAGGTGTATAGTGCTCAACACCACTGGTAACTCTAACTCGTAAGCGATGCTGCCCACTCTTCTCAGAATCTGATAAGGCCCAATATATCTTGGGCTAAGCTTCCCTTTCTTTCCAAACCTCGTAATTCCCTTTATTGGTAACACCTTCAAGTACACCTAATTGCCTACTTCAAACTCCAAGGCTCTTCTTCTAACATCCATGTGAGACTTTTGTCGGCTCTGAGCTGTCTTGAGCCTCTCTTGGATAAACTTCACTTTTTCCATAGCCTGATGACTAGATCAAGTCCTATCAATCCTGCTCACCAACTTCAAACCACCCTATGGGTGATCTACACCTTCTCCCATAAAGAGCCTCATATGGTGCCATCTGTATGCTGTCCTGAAAGCTATTATTATAAAAAACCTCAATCAAAGGTAAATGATCATCCCAGTTACCTTTAAAGTCTATCACGGATGCCCTCAGCATATCCTCCAGAGTCTGCATAGTTCGCTCTGCTTGCCTGTCTATCTATGGATGGAAAGCTGTGCTAAGATTCACCTTCGTACCAAGTCCTTTCTGAAAGGACTTCCAAAACTGTGCTATGAATTGAACTCCTCTATCTGAGATAATGGATATAGGGACCCCGTACAGCCTAACAATCTCCTTAAGATAAAGTCTGGCATAATTCTCTGTTGTATCAGTTGTCTTGAAAGGTAGGAAGTGAACTGACTTGGTCATTCTGTCTAATATGACCCATATCGAATCATGCTGTCTACGAGATCAAGGTAAACTTGTTACGAAGTCCATATTAATCATATCCTATTTCCATTCTAGAATCTCTATATTCTGGGCTATATCACTAGGCCTTTGGTGCTAAACCTTAACTTGCTAGCAATTTGGGCAACTAGACATGAACTCTGCAATGTTCTTCTTCATACCACCCCACAAATAGACTTTTCGCAAGTCTTTATACATCTTTGTTGCACCAGGGTGGATAAAGTATCTGGTGTATGAGCCTCAGCCAAGATCCTATCTCTAAGGCCGTCAATATTTGACACACAAAACCTGCCTTGGTATCTCAGGACACCATCTCCCCCTTTTAAGAACACTAATACTTTCTGCTTCTAAACATCTTATTTCATTTGGAGGAGGATGGGATCCCTGTCTTGCTTTTCTTTCACTTCTACCAATAAGGATGACTCTGAACCATTTCTGGCAATGGGCCCACCTTCGTCAGAATCTTTATATCTGCACCCCTAAAATGGGCTAGTCTGTGAACCTCCTTAGCTAACTCTTTCTTTTCTTCCTCTAAATGGATGGTGCTCCCCATGGTCACCCTGCTAGGAGCACCAGCAACTACATTAGCTTTACCTGGATGATAGAAGATACTCATATCATAGCCTTTCAGCAGCTCCAACCATCTCCTCTTTCTCAAATTATGCTCCATCTGGCCAAACACATATTGCAAACTCTTGTGGTCCGTGAGTACATCCATGTGCCCACCATATAGATAGTGTCTTCAGATATTCAGAGCAAACACCATCACAGCGAGCTTAAGATCACGGGTTGGGTTTCTTTTCATGAATCTTAAGTTGTCTGGAGATATATGCTAACAACGTGCCTCTCTGGATTAATACACAACCCAAACCAACTCTGGAAGCATCACAATAAACCAAGAAATCATCAACTCTATCTGGTAGGGGATAAGACTGGGGCTGTGGTCAGCCTAGTCTTCAACTCTTGGAAACTCTTCTCACAAGCTTCTGACCACTCGAACTTATTCTTCTTCTGAGTCAGCTTAGTCAAGGGAGCTGAGATAGAAGAAAACCCATCTACAAATCGTCTGTAGTACCCCGCCAAGCCCAAGAAACTCCTTATCTCTGTGGGAGTTGTGGGCCTTGGCCAATTTTTTACTGGCTCAATCTTTTAGGAATCAACTTGGATACCCTTACCAGACACAATCTTCCCCAAAAATGCCACAGATGCCAACCAGAACTCACACTTAGAAAATTTAGCATATAGCTACTGATCCTTAAGGGTCTGAAGGATAACTCTAAGATGGTCTGCATGCTCCTTCTTATTATGGGAGTAGACTAGGATAGCATCTGTGAACACAATAATGAACATATCTAGGTACGGTCTCAACACCATCTTCATAAGATCCATGAAAGTTGTTGGTGCATTTGTCAGCCCAAAGGACATGACCAAGAACTCATAATGATTATAGCGGGTCCTGAAAGCTATCTTAGGAATGTCTCTCTCTCTCTAACTTTAAGCTGGTGATAACAAGATCTGAGATCTATCTTTGAAAAATAGGTAGCACCCTGAAGTTTGTCGAATAAGTCATCAATTCTAAGAAGAGGATACTTGTTCTTGATGGTGACCTTATTCAACTGACGGTACTCTATACACATTTGAAAAGAACTATCTTTCTTACGTATGAAGAGAATTGGAGCACCCTAAGGTAAGATGCTTGGTCTAATGAAACCCTTATCTAAGAGATCTTTCAACTGTAACTTTAACTCTTTTAGCTACGAAGGAGCCATATGGTATGGAGGAATAGATATGGGCTGAGTATCTAGAAGAATATCTATCCTAGAGTCTATCTATCTATCAGGAGGGACTCTAGGAAGGTCCTCAGGAAAGACTTCTGGGAATTCATTCACAACTTGGATGGACTGAAGAGATGGTGCCTCAGCACGAGAATCCTGAACTCTGACTAGGTGATATATACATCTCTTGGAGATTAACTTTCTAGCTTTGAGATAGGAGACAAACTGACCCTTAGGAAAAACTGAGCTACCCTTTCACTCTAAGACTGGTTCATTAAGAATTGAAACTAGACTACTCTGGTTTTGCAATCTATGGAGGCATACCCAACATGAAGCCAATCCATGCCTAGGATGACATCAAACTCTACCATATCTAACTCCACCAAATATGCTACAATAGACTTATGACAAATGGAGATTGGACAGCCCCAATAGATTCTTTGGGCTAAAATAGACTCTCCAATAGGTGTAGAAACACTAAAAGGCTCAAGAAGGCATTCTGGTTTGACCCCAAACTTCACAGCTACATATGGGGTTACAAATGACAAAGTGGCTCCTGGGTCTAATAATGCATAGACATCATAAGTAAAGAGTTTGAGCATACCTGCAACCACATTTGGTGAGTTCTCCTACTCCTATCTGGTGCCTATAGCATATAGGCGGTTTGTGCCCCCGCTTGTCCCTACGATAGTGCCCCTATGAGGTGGCTTACCCTGTGGTGCTTAAGAGACTATCTGTGATCTGGTATCTCTCATATTTTGCTTTCCCATAGGGCAATCCTTTAAGAAGTAGCCCACCTAACCATATTTGAAGTAACAATTCATGCCTATAAGGCACTCTCCAGGATGAGACTTATCACACTTACCACAAGTAGGATAACGGTTCGCTCCTTGAGCTATATTACCCTGTGACTTGATGCCCGAGAACCTGCGGTGCTATGAACTCTACTCATTCCTGACTCTTGGTGCAGGTGCACTAGTAGATGAAGATGTTGGTCTAGCTGTCTTAGGATGGAAGGATGAGTGACTTCCACCTCCAGTCCTTCTCTTGCCTGATTCCTGGACAAATGTCTTGGCCCTCTTGCTCCTAAACCTCTCCCCTATCTTGCATCTTCTCCTCATTTACTGCCTGAACATATGTTATCAAACGGGCTATATCCATATCCCCAATCAACATTACATCCCTGCCTTCTCTCTTAGTCATTCGAGAGATTTCCAAGAGTTGAAAACCAGGCTGATCACAACCCCGATCTTATCCCTACTCGAAGGGGATGATGACTTTGTGATATATTGCGACACTTCCAGAGTTGGGTTGGGATGCGTATAGATGCAGAGAGGCAAGGTGATAACATATGCCTCCAGGCAACTTTAGACTCATTAAAAGAATTGCCTAACTCATTATCTTGAGCTTGCTATGGTGGTGTTTGCTCTAAAGATCTGGAGACACTATCTTTATGGTGGGTACGTGGATGTATTTAGAGACCACAAGAGCTTGCAGAATATATTCAGCTAGAAGGAGTTGATTTTGAGGCAAAGGAGATGGTTGGAGCTGTTGAAAACTATGACATGAGCATCCTTTATCATCCAGGTAAAGCTAATGCAGTTGTTGATGCTCTTAGCAGGTTGGCAATGGGGAGAACTGCTCACATTGTGGACGAAAACAAAGAATTGGCTAAAGAGGTGCACATACTAGCCATTTGGTGGTGCAGATTGAAGATTCCGATGAAGGTGGTGCTATTTTCAAAAATGGGAAAGAATCATCATTGGTGGTGGAGGTGAAAGAAAAGCAAGACAGGGATCCTATCCTCCTTCAGTTGATGGAAGATGTTTAAAAATAGAAAGTATTAGTGTTTACAAAAGGGGGAGATCGGGTCCTGAGATACTAAGGCAGATTGTATGTGCCAAGTGTTGATGGCCTTTGTCACGACCCGAAATTCAGGCGTGATGGCACTCGTCTTATCCCACAAAGACGAGTCAACCTACAACCCAACTATAATATTAAAAATGTGGAATTATAATAAAATTAAAAGTTCAATTACGGATAATAAGTCAACTTAATGAAAATCCCCCAAAACCTGGTTGTCATGTGCACAAGCTACTAATGCATTATAACAGATTCGAAAGGAAACACAAGTCTCAAATGACATTGTCTCTAGAATAAAACAAAATCATAAATAGGAGTAAGAAGTCAGCTGGGATGACAAGCAGCTACCTCTCACAATCTCCACAGGAAGCCTCAGACAACGAAAAATAGAGAGCATCATGACAATCTAGGCTCGTAACCTACAAAACTGTTGTAGCAAGGGGGGGGGGTGAGTACCAAACACACGGTACTCAGCAAGTGAACTACTAAACACAAAATTAAGTAATATAAAATACCGGTACCCCTAACACTCTAACTAAACACCCACACCTACAACTTGTGTAAAATAATTAGCAAGAGATAATCCTTAACACTTAACAGGTAGCAACAACAAGAACAAGTACACAACCAATCAACGATACCAATAACACACATGAGGACTCAGGCCTCCATATCACACTTCTTTTGGGAGATAGGTTCTTTTAAATTGAGTATATTA